>BLFK01000753.1:87500-90682 GCA_014634185.1 Astreopora myriophthalma
AGGACAAACATAGACCGTGAGCAGTCCATTAGGATGGTCATGTGAGCAAACTAACAAAAAAGGGTGAGGCAAGGGATGTAAATTACATGTTGAGGTCAAAGGCTACTTCAGGTTAAAATTTTTTTCAACCTAGGTGGACTCTCAATTTCCTTTAACATCTCAATCCTTGAGAGGTCACCTGCATCATAATCATAAAGACCTGTTGAAAGAAAGACCTTGTATGATGTGGGCAAAAAAGAGCAATGAATGCAATGAGCTCTTTTAATTGCTTCAAATTTCTCCAAGAACATTTGTAGTATAAGGTGAGTGCAAACTTTCTTTTAGAGAGTAATACAACAAAGGGTTAAAGTTTTATTTTGCCTCAACAGGGCAAAACAAAGTGTTGGGAGTAAGGGTTGGACCTTATTAATAGTGATAATATTATTAGTTTTGGGAATAAGAAGTGTTAAATAGCACCATGTCTCCTTAAAAATGAATATTGGCTTTACAGTAACAAGGGACTTTACACTCACTGTATTCTTTCTGCTCCTGATGCGTTGCTCCTTCAGCACTTCTTTCTCCTTCCTGGCTTCTTTAAGTTTCTGCTGCCTTTTCTTTGTCCTAAAATGTGCCCTCATAGCAGCTGTCATTTAGGAAAAGACATTAAAATAGTTACCATTAACTTTGTTTTGAAGATATAATCATTGCTTGAAGGATAAAGGTTCAGGTTAGACAAAGACTTCATGTCATGGAGTTTTCCATAGATACATTAATACATTCTGCAGAGCCTTATCTGAGAACAGTGAAATATACTTATCCCTGATGAGAGAGACTGGCGTGGAAGTATCTGTGCTTCGCACTCCATCTAATATAGCTGCATTAACAGCTTGGTTATCTTGGCTGTTAAAGCTAAACATGATTGCATAAAGTGAGTTAGAACTGTGGCTGTTATTTCATGAAAGTTACATAAGAGCTTCATATAAATGTACTTCATGATCACTCGCAACCTATATGGGTTATCAAAAATGCAGGGTAAATGTATACACACTTTGTAATTATGCCTAGCAGTTATATTAACCATCCCTGCAAAACAGTTATTTGCCTCCATTTATAAGGCGATTTGTTTTCATTTTGTTTTTCTGTTTCCTTTTAACTCTACAGTGAAACATCTGTTGAGCAGACTCCCTTTATTACCTTGTAATTGGACACTTTGCCTCAGGTCCCAAAACTAGCATAACAATTTACCTCAGTCATTCATAAGAAACCTTACAATGTATCTTATTTAGTTAGTAAAATCGAAACATCATACCAACTGTTAACAAAAAAAAGCACATGTATTAAAAGCCATCAACTAATTTAGAATTAAAAATGTCTAAAGACACTGCATTTCGGTACGATTTCATCTGGGAGGGAGTTCCATTTATTAATTGACTGAGGAAGCACCTCTTTTAAGCAGATGCACACACAAAACGAAATTTTGTGTTAAGTACTAATATCTATATTTACAATTGGGATAAGGAGAGTGATAAACCTGTTTATAAGGATTAAACACATACCGATAAGCACTGAGAAGCGTGTATCTACATACAGGGCAGTATAGCATGATACAAGCACAAGATCACACAATTTAGGAGAACTCCAATAAAAACTCTCCAAACACCTTAACTTACTTTTGTGAAAGATCCCACTTAACAACTTCCCCATTCTCATTGGTCAAAGAACAATAGACATCCCTTACATGGGCCTAAAACAAATAAATAAATAAGCAAGCAAACAAATAGATCAATCAATAAATAATGACAAAAAGGGCTGGATTTGGCCCGGGTCGTGCCCAAGGGGTGGTGATAACGGGTGGAATTGAACCAAGCATGCGAATACAGAATGACGTGATCGGACTTCCACCGCTTTGAGATGTTTGCAGATAGTCTGAATCAATAAGCTTACATACCAATTAATATTCGATCTCCATTCAATGGACCTGGATATAAGGGTATTATCCACCTACCGATAATTCCTTTGTAGGGCGCTTTACTTGAGTTGTTCTGTTTTCCCGCCCTTTCAGCTCTTCGAGCCGTTGCTCAAGTTTCTTATTAAACTCCCCTTGAGTGGCGAAGAATTGTTTCAGCTGCTCCATAACAGCGGCTGATGAAGAGCCTCCACTGCCACTAGCATTTGTTTCATGCAAAGTCGCCGCTTCATGGTCCACCGGGGTTAAATCCAGTGGCGCGAGAACATTTTCACGGGCAGTTCTCGTTGGAGTCGACGTGGCTGGTCTGGTCGGTATCAGAGGTCGTGCAGATTGCGGAATGGTATTAGTAATATTGGAGCCCGGCGATCGTACACCCCTTGACCTTATGCACTCAGACGAGTTCTCTTCTCTGCTTGCTGAAACAGCGATTGAATTTCTGTCGGCGTACTGCTCTGATCCAGCAGGAGTATTTCCATCCCCTCCAGATGTTGCAGGACCTCGACTTGCCGATGTTGAAGTTGAATGGGGAGTATAAATTCGATGTTTTGACTTGGAGGGTTTTTGCCTAGCCATATTAGAGCAAAAAGATCAAAATATCGAAAATATAGCGAACTGAACTGCCCTTGATGCACCAATTGCTCGAATAATAATCGCGCCTAAATTTGAAATGTCTATGGTACCTATAGCTAAGAATCTGGATAATCTTTAACCACTCAGAAGAAGATAAGGTATACCATTGGTTGTCCAGAGCATCCTTGGTTTTCCTCGGTGACACATGGATACAAAGGTCAGAACACGAGCACGAGCCCTCGATCCGATGTCTCGACGACACTAAAGCTCTTTGTCAAAATCCGTGACACCAGCTGCAAAACATACACAAGAGCAGATTTTTACATGACTTGTGAGGTGGTCTCGGCTATCAATGTCGTCGACTAAACGGAAATTTTGCGATCATTGTCAAGAGTATGTGTCAGCTAGAACATACAGGCACCATTTTGATCTTTACTTTAACAAAGAAAGAGGTCAATGGTACAGACAGGAATCTTCAGGTGAAGAAAGCGTTGACCTTTCTGCCTCAGAGGATAATTGGAATGAAATTGCTTCGGAGGGTTACATCAATGAAGCACCAGTGGTCACGGAGAATTTTGCTGATTCCAGCGTATCTGAACCAGGTACTTTTATTTTTGATGTAGGAATGTTGGGTGAATTTTCTTGGGTAAAAATTAAAGACTTT
>BLFK01000753.1:111153-116153 GCA_014634185.1 Astreopora myriophthalma
GCCCCCCCCCCCCCCCGGGCTTCCTGCCCTGTGCAACATTTATTGGCTTATTTACAAACGCGATGTCACAACCCTGGCCCCCTTTTTCAAATGCCTAATGGCTCTCCTGTGCCTCGATCAATTTTTACAGAGAAGCTCTCCACGGCTCTTAAGTTCTGTGGTCTTGATCCGTCCAAGTATAAAGGCCACTGTTTTCGCATCAGTGCTGCAACACATGCTGCTGATAAGGGGATGTCTGATGTGCAGATTAGGGCCATGGGGTGCTGGAAGTCTAATGCCTTTTTGAAATACATTCCCTTACAATCACTGTCAAACTAGCCCTGGCAGAATTCAAGTAAAGATGGGTTGGAATGAGAATGAACCTAAAGTGCAGTAACTATGACATTGCACTGAAAAGAATGCAGTCTGCTGAGAAATCATTCGAGAGAAAAGATTGATGATTAATAAGTAATGAGTAATGAGTAATGAGTACATGTTCATAAAGGTGTTAACCATAAATTTTATTCATCTTGACACAGCATAAGACTGTGATTCGTGTGAAACTACTTCTACTTCAACTCTGTCAGCACAAATGGACTCACGTCAGAAATAGCTGAGAATGTTAAATTGCAGGTTTTGTATCGTTGTATGCTTTGTGATGAATGAATTGTATGCAAAGGCTTTCTATCTTTGTTTCTTCTATCAACTGTCCCATTTGGTAAGCCTCATTGTCCTGAGCAAATGTTCTCTCACAGACTTCATGTTAATGCTAAGGCTTGAAGGTAGTTCAGTTGTTTCCTTGCTCGCGATATCGGCACATTGCTTTCCCTGCTATTTCTTTAATTTAGTGCAAATGGTGACTAAACACTAAGTGTTGTAGCAACAAATGCAAGTCTCACGGTTAGTTCTTTGTGGAATAGTTACGTTTGATTCCTCCTTGCATCATTTGTTCAAACAGGTTATCAGTGGAACTACCACAGTTGCAACTCAATACACTACAGTCATGGCACAGTGGAAGTTTTTGTGGAACAATCACACATTATTTTATACTTGAGCTTCAAGCGCATACAGTCTAAGCTCTCATAACCGGGCACACTCAGGAAACAGAAATACTGTCCTTAAATTGCAGCTGGCAGCTTACGAAAATGTGAAAATAGAGTTTATGGAAATTCAGCTCACCTAATTTTTTTCTTGGGATCCGTGGAGGCTGGAGCTGTCCACTTACAACACTGGCAGGGTTTTCAGTCTCGCTCTCAATCATGCTTGTGAAGAGCTGTGCACAGTCAACTGTTTCACCTAATGTGCCTCTCTGCTTGTCAACACTCAGGAGCTGGGGGGAATTCATCCATGTCCTCTGGAAAGACTGCTCTCTTTAATTCTTTGTCTCTTAACAACTTCCTCATCATCTTTCACGATCAGCTTTCAGCTTTCACAACCGGAGAAATCAGGTTTATCATCGAATGATTTTCTCAGGAACTCTTTGAAGCACTTAATTACTGCACCCTAAAAAGGATGACAGAAAACGAAATTGAAGTAATAACTATTCAAGCGTTAGAGTACAAGGGACCTACATTACAAGTGAGTGGAACAAAAGCCACCTTGATCTGATCCATGTTCTCAGGGCTATCACTGGTAGCTGGCAGCTGGATTTTTCAGCTGGACAGTGTCGTCAAAAGAGCTGGCAAGTTATATTTCGATTATGACTAAAACACTGTAACCAAGCAAGTAGTAGAAATTGCCACCATAGCATTGAGTCTGTACCAAAATTACTTGACTGCTTATTTTTTGCTTCTCTTCACAAGAACAAAAAGGAATGTACATGTATTAGAATGGATCACCATTATCTTTACTGAATTTGAATGATTTCAAAATACAGTTTGCGTAAACCTCAAGATTGCCAGCCAAGATCAAGATGTAAGCTTACAAAATAACCCCCCCCCCCTTAAACGGTGTTCGAGGAGTATCCTGACAAAATGTTTTTGTTTTGATTTTTTATCATATCTTTTGATTCCTGAAAAAGTCAATTTTGATTTGAAAGCAATTTGATTTATTTTGTTTCTTGTTTGATTTCCAAAATTTCTCTGTTTGATTTCTCGAATGGTTTTTTTATTTCCAAAATTTTGACGTTTGATTTCTCAAATGGGTATTTGACTTCTAAATTGGTAATCAAATCACATGACATGTTTGGTTTTGCCGGTCAGCCATAAGTCATCATGTCTACATGGGATCGGGAAGGTGTTTGGACAGGACTTTGTCTAAATCATCCTCCACACAGATTTGGTGCTTGTAATGCTTTTGTTTAGCAAGATGGGACGTCCAAATGCAGAGCATGCAGGTGTGTTGCCCGTTCACATGTAGGTATCTCCTGACTCAGTTTTGCTCCTAGCAAAACCGTTCCTCTGTGATTGCTACTGCACTGAAATTCTCGTTGAAACAATGTTCACATGAACAAACTTGAAGTCCTCAAGCGTGAATTAGTTAGTACCGTTTTGAAATTATAAGGTTTAAGCTTATGTATTGCCCTGCTTTTTATACTGGTCATCACGCACGATTTGCAATTGATTTATTTGCGTTTCTCAGATTTGTTATGATAAGTGTACGCGGCACAGTACCTGTCCCACGTACAAAGAAGTTGCCTGCTTGGCTGATGAATGCTGCAACTGTGGTTGCTCAAAATCTGTACACCAAAGTAGGTGTAAATTAAACAAACACTCTCCGAAAATGAGACAAGCAGCAGCAAGCTATTAATTTTCTCGTTACCCAATTCTCGTTTCTTGATTAACTGTTCTCTCATTTGCTAATAGCTCTTCTAACAATTCAAATAATTTCTCTCCACCTAAATTTAAGCCCCTTTATAGTTGATTTGAGCAATCTTTAAAACGTAAGACTTAAATAGACTGAATGAACTGCACTACCTTTCGAGTTTTCTAACATCTGAATGAGTTTTATCAGTTACTGTAAGAGCCAGGTCGCACAAGAAGACAAAAAATTATTTTTATTGTGATAACATTTCTCTCAAATTTAAGTTTCCAGCAAGACACTATTTTGTATTTGTCACCAGTAAGTAGAGCAAAAATGTTTGTGGTTCAAAAATTTATGATAGCTGCCCACCGACATAAACAAAAGCTGAAGCGCAAAAGGGTATTCCTTATTATAATTAGTTTTTAGTATTTTATTGCAGTCGTTTAACGTTTGTATATAATTTGTATATTTTTAATTAATGCCATTTTACAGGGCACTTATGGATGCCGGCTTTTGAGCTGACTGGGCTACTCAGTTAAATTTACTTGTGTTTTCTTGAAGTTTTATGTCTTTTAACTTGCATGTAGCCTACAACAGCAACTTTAGCAAGAAGTACTGTATTTACAGTCTTCACAATTGGAATGTTCAACTTACGTTAAATTAACTAGAACATTCGCTACATTGACTAAATTCATGAAACCCATTCAAATGGTAGGAAATTTGAAGAATACATAAAAACGATATGTCAACTCTTTTACCAAGCCGCAAAGGTACCCGGCAAACGGGTTGAGTCCATCAAATTTAAGTTTTATAGTTAACTCAAATCAGATTTACATGGAGAGAAATGCACGAGGGGATTCTGAATTGTTGATAGTAACAGACGTGACGTGTGGGCGACGTTTTGGCAGCAAGGGTAACCTGCGATCAGGCATACTTTTCTTTAGAGAAGCCGCGAAAAGATACGCCTGATAGAAATCTGCCACCCACCTGTCAAAAGTGACGCTATCTTGTGTCATGCTATAAATGTGAGCCAATAAGATTTTCCCAGAAATTACCTGCACGTCGTTGAGAGATGACAAAAAATAAAATAAAATTCCAGCTGGAATGTCTGCGAAGTCAGACTTTATCCATGCATTCAAAGCTACTCGTATTTCTGCAAATCCTGCTCGACAGTCGGTGCGGTTTCTCTGTTCAAACCATCAAGAAACAAAGAATTTTGAGATAAAATTGCCTAAAAAAGCCGAATCCTTCATGTTATCAGGCGTAATCAACAGTACAATAATAAACTCCAATATTTAAAATGCCAATAAAACATGCTAATATCTCCAAGGAAAATGAACTTTGAGAAATTCTAGTTTTCCAGCAGCAGCTGCTCCACTATCATTTTGTAAGAAGTGTGTTACTGTTAATACCTTGATTGACACCATTGTTCAGCGCTTCCATAAACAATGTCAAATTTCTCTGTCAAGTTTGGCGGATTACCCGATTGAGGCAGCATCAAGTTCTATTCTGCTCTTTTTGGATTCACGACTTGTTGTTTCCGAAAATATTCCAACGGAGTTAAGACAACTACAAACGTTTTGGAGTGGGTGGAAGGGGAATGATGCTTTTTTTTTTCTACAATACAACACAATTGCCAAATCCCGTAGGAAGAACAAGTATAATAATTCTTCGAATGCATTCTCTCTGCTCTTCCTTTAAAGATTTTTGGAAAAATCTGAAGTCGAAGCAACAGCAGCTGGAAACAGAGTGTAAATATCATTCCTGTGCAAAATTTTTCTCGGCAGCCAAAATTTTGATCAGATGTTAACAGAGTTTACTAGAAGTTCTGCAACCAATTGGAGCAAGGCTCCAAGAGCTCTATTGTTTTTCCGGCCAATCAGAGTAAAGTCCAGATGCTGGACGATGGGCAGATGCCTCATTAAGAAATTGTACCAGGTGTACCTTTTCGCACCCAGTCTAAAAGAGACGTACCCCTGATTGCAGGTTGTATCTCAAAGATGCTTACGATTGGGAATTCTGGATTTTGATTAGCGGACACGAGGAGAGGCCTACACCCCTCCCCTAATACACATTTGGTGAACCTTCTAGATTTCGGGAGACACATGACCACCCTGAACCAGGGTGTTTCTCCTCAACAACAAAGGAGGCAGAGAAGAAAGACCCTGGTAACACAGTTGGTACTTCTCCATAAAGCTCTTTCGTGACAATGCAAACAACGACTAAATTGATTTGCTGGCTTAATTTGCATTAATACATACAGCAAGCCTTTCTTTAGT
>BLFK01000753.1:121153-127856 GCA_014634185.1 Astreopora myriophthalma
CCTTTCCCAATTAAATCGCATTTATTTCATAAATTATCCTGCCAGGAAAGAGTAATATTTGACGTGCATGTGGTGCCTCTTCCATCCCAGCGACATTGCAAAGGTGCAGATGATAACCAATAATATAGTATCATGGTATCTGATTCATCGTTTGGCCTGGTGTAAGACACATGCAAAAACAGTCATCTTCTCTGTGGAAGAGAGGAAATATTTAACGCTATTTCTTGAACTTAGTGAGACTTTTTTCTTGCCCTTCTCAGGAAATGACAGTCACGCCAGTGGAAATTGTTTCGAGACGTTTGGGAAAATATAAACCCAAGGGACCAAGAGAATTTGTGAGTGATTACAAAAAGTAACTTTACTTTATGACTAAGAATCACACACCTCCTCTTATTTGAAAGAAGAGGAGCAAAATTGTAATTTAACTTTTGCAGTTACGTGACGCATAACATTTAGGTGTTCGGAGCTAGGGTTAGGTCTTATTTGAAGACAGAGGCCAAGAGTACACTTTAAATATGAATTTTGGCTGTCAAAATCGCTTTAGGACATTTTCTTAAAGTGTGCCCTACATCGAAGAAAACGACCTCAATACTTTTTGGATATTTGTACGGGCCAGGTCACAAGGAAATATTGAAAATGCTTTGAAATCGTTTTTGGTTTGTCAACTTTTGAAAAGGTCACTTATGGAAATAATTTTTTTCACAGGTCTCGTTGGGTGGCCTTAAGGAGTTGTCCATAAGGTCCCTTGAAGACGTATTCTGTAGGCACGTACTTCATAGGATACAGTCGTGATGAGGTCATTGGAATTTATACATTCTCGATCTTGAAAACTCTTTGAGGGCCAAAATTCACTTCCGATAACCACATTTCTGGCAAACAATGCTATTTCCACTGGCAAGTCGGATTTGAAGTGGTAAGGATATACTCATTTTCATGGTGTCCAGTTAGTGAGACATTACCTTAATAGACCTTATTGGAGTTGAGCCTGCAGGCTTTTTTTTGTTTAAAACTACATGGAAAAGAGGCTTAAGGGTCAATTCGATACAAAATGACCCCTTAGCCTCGATTATGTGGCAAAACTGCTGATAACTCCGATAAGAGCTATTAGTTATGTTCAGACCAGGCGTTTATGGATTTTCTGGGCTGGATAGCGGAGGCCTCCGCTATCCAGCCTAGGGCTTTGGAAGCCCCCGTTCTAACTTCGGAAATGTTAATTTATAACATTAAGACTTTGGGGGTATATAGTACGTCTGAGACTGATTTCTTTCATGTTCACATCATCTCTTGATGACATGACATGACATGACTCTGTACGAATTATGTCACAACGTTTTGACGGGTGGCAATCTCGGTCCACCATCTTACATTTCCAAAACCTAATAAAATGTGGTGATTGTGAAATTATACCTATCGAAAGGTGGTGAGGGCCTCAAAAATCACCCAGGTCTGAAAAAAAGGTCCCCTTCAAGAGCAGTTACAAGATCCTGCAGGTATTGTGATAAACAATCATGCTTTTCTTGTGAAAAGGGCATCAAGTTTTTTCCAATAGTTGAGGGGTTAGGGTGTGGGCAATCTAGGATACTGAAAAATGAGCTCCTGACCCTTGTATGATAATGGTTTGACACTGACTAGTTTGTTTGATGTTTCACTCAAGACGTTTCGGCTGGTGCTTAAGCCTTCATCAGTTTAAATATAGCGTTAGTACGCGCGAGTCAAAAACAACACCTCGAGCGCGTGCTGAGGAAAATCTGCATGAAGTTTCTTGAAAACGTAACGCACGACTTATGCGCGTGCCAGAGACCACCACTTAGGGGGGTTGGAAGCTGTGGCTATGGCAGTTTCCTCAATCTCTTCCATTACGAGGTCAGCTATAACGGGACTGATTTCTGTTATGTTGACGACAGTCACACGTGTCTTAGAAAGGACCAAGTGGATGAGTTTCACCAACACCTCAATTCAATTAACCCCTACATACAGTTCACTCTAGAACTTGAAGACAGCAAGGGACAAGGACTACCTTTTCTAGACACTATCACCACACGGAGGGGTACACAGCTTGAAGTGAATGTCTACAGAAAACCAACACACAAGGACCGCTATCTCGATTTCAGTTCTCACCACCCTATGTGCCATAAGAGATCTGTAGTCAGTACCTTGCTACGCAGGGCACAAAACACACCATCAACACAGAAAGGGAAATGCGAAGAAACGAAACGAGTCAAGGCTGTGCTGCGAGACAACAATTATCCCTCATCCTTCATCAATAGCTGTGAAAGATCGCTGTTGAAACTCCCCACCGATCTACCGTCTAATGGTTTCGTGGTACTACCCTATGTGCAGAACATTTCGGAAAGGGATAGTCAAATCTTAAGGCAGTAACAAATCAAAGTCGCCTTCAAACCATTAAGAACTGTGAACAGTTTGTTCCCTCGACCAAAAGCCCAGGAAAAGGTTGTCCGTCCACAATCCGGCAAAGTGTACAAAATCAGTTGCACCAACTGTAGTTTTGTATACTATGGTCAAACCGAACGATCACTGAAAACTCGGATTACAGAACACAAAAGAGCTGTTTCTATGTTTGACCATGACTCCAAGATCTCCTGCCATGTCCACTAAAACAACTACATCATGGATTTTGAAAGTGTTAGAGTTCTTGGACATGAGGCTAATTTTCACGAGCGACTCTTTTTGGAGGCCTGGTTTTCAATAAAGGATCCACAATCTGGAAATGACCACATCGCCATCCCCGAAGTTTACAAGTCTCTGGCACGCGCATTAGTCGTGCGTTACGTTTTCAAGAAACTTCACACGGATTTTCCTCAGCGCGCGCTTGACGTGTTGTTTTTGACTCACGCGTAATAATGTTATATTTAAACTGATGAAGCCTTAAGCACCAGCCGAAATGTCTTGAATGAAACATCAAACAAACTAGTCAGTGTCAAACCATCATCATACATTGTTAGCTCCTGACTACCACTACTCTATTTTTGAGCTCCTGACCCTCCTTCATCTACTTTCCCAGCACCTTCTCGGAGGACCATTCAAGATTAATCAAGATTAAGGACCCTTCAAGCTTAGTCCTTGCTCTGCCATCATCTTATCTCTGTAATTTATATTACTAACAGTATGTTATTATTTATATCATTATCTGTAATATTACATTATTTACTTGTTTGCGACTTACAAGGTTGGTAAGAGATCTAGTAAATTAATTCTGCCCTGCCACTTTCTGAACATAAGGACTTTTAAGAACAGTATAACTAATTTGTACAAAGATTAATTAGCTAATGTCTTTGACCCCGACAAACCATGCTCATGGGGTCTTGCACGTAATTGTGGATGCCATTGGCAACAATAGTTTAATATGCTTTTCTTAAAATTTTTACCGATTTAGCTGGGAGGTGTCTTGCATGGGACTCTAGGTCCCATTTGCACCTTACCTTCTCGTCTTTTTGTTTGTTTTGTTTTTTTTGTTGTTGTTTGTTTGTTTGTACCCGTAATTGTGTCGACGTGTATCGATCTATATATTTGAAGAGAACCTCAGACCAAGAAAGTTGAAAAAACAAACAAACAAAACTAAACAATAATGCTCAGACAAAAACATTATAACACATTGGAAACGTTACTACTGGGATGTAAACTGGATAGCTTGGGATAGTGGGACAGGATGTCGCATAAAAAAATCAGAAACAAAAGTTATAATTCATGACCCTCCCTGATAATGAGTTCCTTTTATTTTTCTTTGAAAACAGGATCAGGTTACAGTCTAACAGATTTAGAAATTGCATCCTCTGATGAAAGGTAAAAATTTCCCTACTTTATTTATTTGTGATTATTCTAACACACAATAGCAGTAACTTAAATATTGACAAAAAGTAAATTAAATGAGAATTTAATAGTTAAACTATAATCGCCAATGCTTGCTGTATTCTTCTCACAAGAATTGAGGGGAAAGAATCAATGTTATTAAATTCGGAGATGGCAGATTCCACGCTTAATTAAGACCACTTTGTCTTTTTGTGCCTAGTGGCTCGTAGAGCCCAAGGCACCATGTTATCGTGCCCGCATGTGTGTCCGTAACTCGGGTTCCCGAGACCACTTTCGAGCAATGTTCGTTTAATTTTCGTATCCCAAGAAGAAATGACGTAGATGGCAACTTTTTGCCACGATCGCTCCATGTGCTCACACTGTGCGTTTGTTCAAGGACGTTGGTAAGTTTTCTATGTTTAAGATAAATTTATCTGACTTTCCTTTTAGAGCCAGGCTCAATTTTCGGTGGATTTTCAAAGAATTTGATCTTAAAAGCAACATGAAGGGATTTTTCGAGAATTTTCTTGCTTTATCGGTAAAGAAACTGAAGAAAGTGTTGATGATTCTTCCCTCGATCAGTGGCTGTGGACGAGCGTTTCCTGCCGAATCCTGTCGTTATATGGCTTGTTTAGCGGTCAGTAACTTCTACAGAAGATTTCCATGCAAAAGTAGCAAATCCTATGATAAACAGCCAAAAGGTGTACCACGACGATCCTACTACGCTCGTTGGCGAGTGCTATAAACTCCCTCGGGAGTGCCAGACGTCCCTTCGGGGAGCCATAACTAACCTCCCTCGGGAGTGTCAAATGTCCCTTTGGGGAGCCATAACTAAACTCACTCGGGAGTGCCAAACAAAATCCCTTCGGGGAGTCATAAATCTATCAAAAGACAACAATGACCTAACTGCTTTGGAAGCACCAATCAAAGTTGAGCCTTGTTCTAATGAGCTATCAAATAAATGTAAGCCATGTAATGAAAAACACAGACACTCTCGACTATGTGTAAAACATGCTAAATGCAGGATGAGAGAAAGAGAGCCGTCTCGGATCAAGATGAAAACTATTATTAATTTGCTGAAAAATAAAAAGTCACATGACAAATTCAAGAAAATGGTGTTGAAATATGTACCTGTTTCATCTATTTTGTACAAAGTTGCAAAATGTTTTAAGCATTGGAAAATGAAGTGTATTCACAAAGAAAATAGTTTCTATAGTTCACATTTTTATGCATTTGAAGTTAAGGGAGAAAGATATATTCTGTGCCTAAACGGAAAGTGTCATTATCAGTTGATGTTGAATTAAACCCTGGTCCTATGGTTGCCAATACTTTTGAAACCATTTCCTTTACCAACCAAAATTTTTTATTGCGATATAGAATGCTTAATTAGACATGGATTACAGCCATTGGATGTACGTGGTGAAGGTGATTGTTTATTTAAATCAATATCGCATCAGTTATATGGTGATTCAAACCATCTTGCTGAAATTAGAGCAACAGCTGTGAGATTCTTATCTGATAATCCTGATCGGTTCATAGAAAGTATAGTAGGCACTTCATGGAATCAATCTGTGTAATATGTCACACTAAGGTACATGGGCTGATAACATTGTTATGCAAGCAATTTCTGACTCGATGCAATTAAAAATAAATATACTAGAATCAAGTCAAAATTTCAGAGAAACAACAATAATTGAGCCAACACTTTGTAATGATGCTGAAAATATCCAGTCAGTATATATAGGCCATATAGGAGAAATGCATTATGTATAATTCTACTGATATGCATATTTATTTATCGCCAAAAAGCAAAAGACAAAATAGAGCTGCATATATGAAAGAATATAGAAAAGCTACTGATTCTCCTGAGAAAAGAGCAAAGCTCGATGAAAACAAAAGAAAGCGTGGAGCAGCTTTAAATACACCGGAAAAAAAGCTAAACGCAATGCTGATGTTAGAAGTCGTCGAGCAACCTTGATTTCACCAGAAAGCAAAACATAATGCTTATGATAGACATCGTAGAGCAGTCATGAAAGATACAAACACATCTGTTGATGTTAGTGTGAAAAAGTTTCATGACATAGTTAAACAAGGTCCAGTATACATCTGTAGTTGTTGCGATCAGCTGTGGTATAAGCATAGTGTAGTAAATGCTTGTAAACTTAGAGAATCCCAACTTGATAGTGCAAAATATCTGTATAATAAGATAAGTGTTGATGACAAAGAGTGGATTTGTAGAACTTGTAATAATCATTTGATGAAGAACAAACTCCCACCATGTGCCATAGCTAATGGCATGGGTTTTCCAGTGAAACCAGAATTTTTTGACCTGAATGAATTAGAATGTACATTATTAGCACCAAGGATTGCATTCCAAAAATTAAAGCAAGCTCCACAAGGTAGACAGCTTAAGATACATGGCAATATTGTAAATGTACCTGCAGATATTGCTCACACTGTAACCATGCTACCACGGCTGCACAGCCAGACTGCAACTATTAAAGTTAATTTAAAACGTAAACTACAATATAAAAGTTCAGCATTATCTTTGAATGTAAGGCCAGACAAGGGTAAATGAGCATGCGCCGAGAGGAGTAAGACGTGCTCCTCCGAGCTCCGGTGTTTCTGATTGAGTTATTCTAGTTTTTTTACACTCGTCTTAAGTTAAAATGCCACGGGAAAGCAGCAGGAAAGTCAGCAAAAATATTGTAGAAGGACAGGAAGAACAAGAGTGGGCAGAGCCTGAGACAAAACGCTTGTTTGACTCGCTTAGCAAGAAGCTAGATGAAATGAACAAAAATCAGGAGAAAAGGCACGAGGAGATTTGTTCAAGGTTTGAAGCTATTGAGCACAATACGACTCAACTCGCTAAGGATGTCCAATCATTGAAGGAAAG
>BLFK01000753.1:140015-143205 GCA_014634185.1 Astreopora myriophthalma
CGCTGTCTACCTAATTGAGTTGAGGGAAAATTGGCTGATTCACAGGGGTGATCAGTCTCTTATCTCTCTGGTATGTTAGTGCTTAACTCCATGATCTGCATTGTATATGGTATTAATTAATATTAGCGACTTGATGGACTGATTGACAGGGGTGATCAGTCTTCTCTCTAGAGCCATATAATCAAGGTCCTCACTGGAATGTAAAGGTTGATTTGGGGTGGCACCACTACCATCTGGTATTTTAGTACTTGGACATAAGTATCTATTGTTATTTTGTCAAAAAATTTTATAATAATTTCAAGATGATCATACATCTTCTGGTTACATGCTCGGGCTGTTAGCAGGGGCGACAGTCTCATGTTTGTCACCTTGTATATTGTTAATTTGAATTTAGACTTTCAATTTTGTAAATATTATCAATAAGTGATTTCTAGCGTATTATATGTTCTAGTACATGTACGGGCTGTTCGCAGGGGTGACAGTCTTGTGATTATTTAATATTTGATCTCGGTTTGTGTTCATGTGATTCTTATAAGATTTCGGTATGATTATGAATAGTAATGTTCATGGGCTGTTAGCAGGGGCGACAGTCTCATGCTGTATTCCCTCATTATTGGAGGTGTATTGGTTTGTGTATTTTCTTTTCTGCATTTTCCTTGGGTGGGGCTGCAAAATGATTTCATTTCTCATTTTGCGTTGGCGATTAATTTGCCCTCACCTTCACTGGGCAGTAGTTACTGTTCTCTTTATCAGAATTTGCAACAATTTCTTGTAATTCAATTTATTGTAGCCTGATTAAAACACGGCTGTAGGTAATGGCCTACAGCCATTTTACTCCAACTTTGGCTTGTCTCTTATGTCTCCATGCCCAGTAAACGTAGCTCGGAAAATGCAGCTTAGAGATGATTTATTATTATATAATGAGTGGAAAACATAAATATTTTATTACTAGAAAGTCTTGACGTAAAGAAGTCATTTGGGATTGACAAGATTCATCCACTCTTATTAAAAACAGCAGCACTGCAAATATACCGTCCTTTAACATACATTTTTAATCTATCTATCAACCAAGGTATTTTTCCTGACAGTATGAAACTTGCTAAAGTTGTTCCAATTTTTAAACAAGGCTCTCGTTTTGCATTTAATAATTATCGACCTATCTCAGTTCTCTCTTCCATAAGTAAAATATTTGAGAAATGTATTTTTAATCAGCTGATGTTCTATTTTACAACTGAAAACATGTGTTCCCCAAAACAATATGGAATTAGACCAGGTTTTACAACCTCTGACTGTCTAATTGATCTTATTGAAGAAATAACTTCCTCTCTTGATCAAGGAAACTATGTGGTTTCTTTATTCCTAGACTTAAGTAAAGCTTTTGATACAGTAAACCATCAAATATTATTAAATAAACTTAAGTATTATGGATTACAACAAAGTGAATGTAATTGATTTCAATCTTACTTAAGTAACAGAAAACAGCAGGTGCATGTAAATGGTGTTGCTTCTGAGTCATGTCGTATCTTCACTGGTGTGCTTCAAGGGTCAATACTAGGACCTTTGCTGTTTATTATTTTCATTAATGACCTTCCAAGGTCTTCTACTTTCTTTTCTACTAGATTATATGCAAATGATACATCTTTAACAGCTTCTGGAACTGATCTTGACAGTTTATTGTGTGAAATTAACAATCATTTGCCAGCTGTCTATGATTGGGTATGCAGTAATAAGTTGACCTTAAATTTGACAAAAACTAAGTTTCTTGTTTTTATGCCTCGTCAAAGGGAGAATTACAATCTGTATCCACCATTTACTGTAGCGAATGTTCATTTAGAAAAGTCCTCTTGTGTAAAATATCTTGGTGTGTATATTGATTGTCACCTTACTTGGCATGACCATATTGACTACATATGTGGCAAAATTAGTAAAAATGTAAATATAATTAATGGTTAAGTTGAAGCGTTATGTCTCGAAAGCAACACTTGTTAGTTTGTATTATTCTCTTACATATCCATACCTTACTTATGCTTGTACACTGTGGGGAAATAATTATTATGCTCCTTTTATGGCGGGCCATCGCGGTCAAAAGTTGATATCTTGATATCTTAATGATATCTCAAGATATCACTAGATATCACGTTATAACACCATTTTGTTTCTCTTTTGTGAGAGATATCATGTTATCAAGATATCAGGATATCTCATTAATAATTTTCCGGAGAGATATCATGACGTCATGATATCTTGCATGATAAGATCTGACGGTTGCATTCTTAATCGATTAGTAGTGATGTCATCTTTGCGTCTTGTGCCCGCTCAGTGTTAAGTTCGGCCGACAGCAGGTCAGGAATTATTCCAACGGTCCACCAGTTTACAGTGGCAGTTGTTGGTAATAAACAAGTAAGCTCGAGAAGAGATGGCAGATGTGGAACTCGCAGCGTTACGCGCCTGGTGGTAACAAGAACTCAACATTGACATAAAATCTTGCCACATAACTTTACTATCACTTGTTTTGATCTGTCTTTTTATGTAATTCATGCAATGCTCATTTCATTTCAACGAGCTTTCGAACTAGTTAGGAACACCGAGACTTCTTTGAGCCATCTTTTGCGCTGTCGAGCATGAGACAATACATTGCATTATGGACGACACTCTTCCTACAGGGAGTTGCTTATGTGCTCAGGTGAGATTGAAAACAGGTCGTACAAAGGTCAGCCACACGTTTTAACCGTGGGACAGGGGGAGCGATACAAGGACAGAACCCTTCATCTTTTTTTGACTGTTGATTGAACTTCTCTTGCTGCCTTGTCTCCAAGGCTCTGAGAAGCACTGTAACTAAGCAGCCTTGGATACGAACTACCCTTGCTATTTGCATTCCATTCTCCTTGCATTCTCCTATGTAAAGGTATGAGGAATATCCCGTGCGTGAGAGGTATCGTCGCCACCCCAGCGAAGTTTGTGCATGCACGGACAGAGAAAGTTGTCATGTACCCCCTTCAAAGGGTGGCAAAGATAAACTACCATTACAAGCAGTAGTGGTTGAATTCAAAATTTAGAAAATCGAGGAAAACCCAGCAGGATGTTTCCGTAGTACAAAGTTTGAAAATCACACTGGCCTACTCAACCGCGTTAACTGCTCCCTTTCACACAGTTATAACTGTTCTGAAAGGAGCTCATTTTGATTTTTTTT
>BLFK01000759.1:0-5000 GCA_014634185.1 Astreopora myriophthalma
CTTCCCTTACGGGTACCGTTTCCCCGAGGACCCCCTGGACGAGGCCGACCTCGACAACGTCCATCTCCTCCGTGGGCTGCTGTCCGACGACGACGAAGATTTTGTGTAAAAATTTGTTTTTGGGGTGTCGGAGGGGACCTGGGTCGGCACCGAGGGGTGGGTCTGTTAGAGACGGTCGGCGTCCTAGCCTGCACTGTCGTGACGCACCCCCTTCTCGGCGACCACCAGGTTTTCTCTCGCCCCACCTTTCTTTGTACCTCGTTTTTCCAAACTTGGGACGGGAGCGTCCCTCGGACCTCCCCCACGTTCCCACTTGTCACACTAGGTTTCTAGATGGAAGTCAAGACGCTGTCTTGAGGGACGAGGGTTCACTCGGAGCCCTCCCACGTTCCCGCTTGTACCTAGTTTTCGTTTTATTAAAATTCGTTTTTATTCCTTGCAAAAAATGTGTTTGTCTTTCTTCGGGAGCGTCATGTTCGGGTTTCGGGACCCCCTCGGGTCGTCTTGGGCTCGTTCTCGGCTCTTCTTCGGCTCGTCCTCGGCGTTTTTTTCGGGATTGCCCTTTGGACCATGACGTCATTGCACGTGCACAGAACGTGATTTCGACTCTCTCCAGACCTCCGCATGCCCATATATGGACCTCCCAGTAGTAGCATACCTGCTCTCGACCAATCAGAGGGCTTAGGGACCCAAGTAACCCCCCTTACTACTAGTATCTATTGAAATGCTCTGCGATTTCTTTCTTTTCAGTTCTGACAACGTCATTTTCCACAAGAATTATGTCATTAGCATGCTTTATTCTACCGTGAAGAAAAGGGCAGCAAGCGTTCCAAAACTCTCGAGGCTTTTCAGGCACTGTTGACTTTCTCCAAAAACACTCTTTCATCGCCTTCCTTCTCAAAGACGTGCATTTATTGCGCTGAGTTTTGTAAAGATCATAATCTGTGTCCGTGCAGTCTTTGGTAAATTTCCGCCATAATTTGTTACGATGTCGTATCGCCTTACGCCATTGTTCCGTCATGTATGGAACTTGATTGCCTCTAATAACAATCTGTTTAAGGGGGGCTGCTTAAAAAGGTGCCATTTGCAGATCTTGCATAAATTTCTCTTGGTTTTCTCTCGAAAACATATTTTTCGAGAGCGCAATCTCGGCATCGGTGACCGTAAGACAGTAAAGACTAACGAATGATCACTTATCCGCGTGTCCACCACATCGGACATCAGAGTTTTTTTCTTGTTTGTCAGGATGAAATCTATAAGTGTCTCAGAACATTTCGTGTTTCAGGTAGCTTTAGTAATGAGACAATCGAGATTAAAAAATGTCCATGAGATCTAACAGGCTTCTCCCATCCCCGGGTGGCTTATCTGGGTTTGGTATGGCGGCATTGAAGTCTCCGGCATAGAACACAATCATTGAGAGTGGACATCGCTTCGAAAATCGACGTAAGCTCACTTGTCCAGTTTCAGGACCTCGGTCCTGAAAGTCGACCAATGTTCAGAGGATAATCCTAGCTGTAAGCTGTTTCACTCTCACAAAATACATGTCACTCCGAACATAAATCATAAGTTCCCCCCAACCGGCTTTTCTGTCACTTCGACATAGGCGATAGCCATCAATCCGAAATTGACTATCCGGAAAAGTCTCATCAATATTGGTCTCAGAAATGACAAGAACATCGAATCTCCCAGCAAACAGCCAAGTTTTGATCTCATGAAATTTAAAACCACCAACGCTGTTTGCATTAATATGTCCGATCTTCAGATTTTTGCAATAGCTCTGAGCAACTTTGTCAAACTCCTCCCAAACTGATGTGTCTTGCTTATCAGAGGTTGCCTCCGTGTCAGAACCTCTGCTAGAATTCAAGCTTGTATCAGCAAAGGGAAACTCGTGTAGTAGCTTCAAGCAGGACTCACAAATGCGTGAGAAGATTTCATTTGTAGATATTCCTTAATGTGGCGGTAGTACGCCGCCACATTTGATGTGAGTCCACAAAGAACAACTATCAGACCAAGTTGCGCGATGGTTTCGAGCAACAACCCGACCGTGCTCTGTACAAGTTCTTGTAGACTGAGGGCCTGGATTAGAACTAATATCCCCAGACATACGAAGAAGCTCGAAGTTGAAAGTCACCGAGCAATTGTCGTAATAAGCAATCCTCGACTTCGCATAACCGACTCGAATTCTCATCCAGAAATAAGTCCTACTCAAAACACTCCTTGAAATCCACAGTTTAATATTAGTCTCGACTAAAAGCCACTCGCTTGTTCCTGTGTTTAAGTTACAGGACTTGTCACCGTTCTTATTACACGAAAGAAAGGGAAACCACGCTGAGATCAGGAGTAAGCTCTTGACGTGACCGGTCGCCATCTTGGTCACAGGTCGACGTCAGACATCACACCAGTATGGTGGCGGAGAACTGCCAACAAAAAATTAACATATTTTGTGTAATAAATGTTAGTTTCACTGCGAAATAAATCAAAACTAATATAAAACACGAAGTAAAATGAAATGAAATTTAAAAGTAAAATGACATGAAATTTAAAAGCACATTGAATTTTAAAAATAAAACCACTTTACTTTTAAGTTAAACTGAAATGGAAATGCAGTTTAAATTGAAATATAAAATCAATTTCAAATGAAATTCAAAGTGCAAGCGAAAGTGAATTATAAACAACATTAGTGGCAGCGCTCGGCCATAGCAAAATTTAGTGAAATCAATTTCCGCATGGCCGAGCGCTGCCACTACCAGCGTACCTTGCGGTACTCCCAGTCCTGAGTGTCTTTTTGCACGTGGTTCCAAGATGGCGGAGTAGAGGAAGTTTGCAGCAAGGTAGAAAGCAAAGAGGAGAGGCAAAAATCAAGTTGTACAGGAGAGTAAAGTGGCGGAGGAGATCGTGGTGCAACGCATGAGTGCGGATGTAAGTGGGAAACAACAAAAATACTCTGGCATCGGAGCTCAGGGGTACGTTCCTTTTGAGCAGGACGAGCTTTCTGTTCATAACATCAAGGACGCCTGTCAAAAGCATTTCGGGCCCCAAATTGAGAAAGATCTTTAGATTATTAAACCTGTAAGGCGAGAGGGATAAATAGATGCAGAACGATTATTAATGCATACAAAGTACGTGGGATTACATTATGAAATGGGCGATGAAATGCTAAAATAAACAAGAACGTTACGCTTATGATGTGTTAATTTAACGGCAGGTTTCTTTTGCAGGTCACAGGTCACAAGTCGTTGTTTTACCAATACAGAAACAACCCTAACCGTTTACAAATGCTAACATTAGGCCTAAAAACTTTTGTTTAGGCCTAATTACGCCTAAGGTTAGCTTTCATGAATGTTTAGGATACTCTCTGTATTGGTAGAACAATGACCTGCGACCTGTGACCTGGAAAAGAAACCTGCCTTTAAGGCCCGTTTACACGTTAAAAGAGAAGGAACGGCTCGGTTAGAAACAAGTACCAGTTCCAGACGAAATCTCCTATTTACACGTACAAATTCTGTAATGTACCTAACAGAAAAAGGCACGGTACTTGAGAGCGCCTTGGAACGGGTACTAGACCGTTTACACGTTGTTTTCTTCGAGACCGATAACGATAGAGCCCGCGATAATTTAAACAAAACTGCTTCGATTAGTTGTTCATATGCGCTTACACATACAGTTCACTGTGCGTATCTCCGACTATCATGGATTTACAAGCACTTTTCTGATTTCTTCTGAAGAAGAGAACACACAATTCACGTTTGACAGCGCGAGCGATTCTTCAAAGAAATGCTTCCGACGGATTATTACTGCTGTTTCATTTGGCTTCTTGTTCCTATTTAATCTATTTGTTTAGGTAGTTTGGCGGATTTTTTGTCGCCCCACTTTTATCAGTTACTTATGAATAACTTTTGTATAGATCGCTGTGTTGGAATTCTGTTACATCTGATGTTATTAAACTTGCCACAATCGTGGCCAGATTTATCCAACACTGGGGTTTGTTTTAATAATCTAGTATAATTGCAAGTTACCGGGCATTAAGCGAAGCTCGCGCTAAGAGATGGCCCCGCTGTTTTTGGTCTATAGCATGCCTTGATATATATATATATATATATATATATATATATATATATATAGATGTATAGTACAAGACAATATTTTTGTAACAAAGTCTACATCCTACCCTATTCTATGTCAACGCAATGTTGTCTCTTCCGGTTTCGCGTTTCAACTTGCTGTAAGGCTATGAAATCTATTTTAGTTGATTTTGGTTGTCTCTATCTTGTACTTCAACTCTAGACAGTTCCGTTTTTCAATAAGGCCGGGACTGGGGATGAAGTGCTCCTCTCGTCACACTTTTGCCCCCATAGACTCGACATTCTGTACTCCTGGGATATACATATAGGTTGGTGGTGGCCCTACGGAGGCCCACGATTGGTCACAGCCGACCCTGAGGGGAGGCCCAACTCCCTCCTCCTCTATATAGGTCTGTGCACCTTCCGTCTAGGTTAGTGGAGGCCCAACTCCCTCCTCCATACCGGTGTATGTACCACCCTGGTGGAAGGCTTTCTTTAGCTAAGAAACATCCAGGAATACATGGGGCTGACTTTGAAGTTTTAGTGGAGCACTTTGTCACCCCGCTTCCCCATTTTTCAGCCACACCAAGTTGTTGCTGTTATTATTGTTATTGTTCCTGTTCACTGGTAATTTTTGGTTTGCCCCAAACATGAGAAACTTGATTAACTATTATTTCTTTATATTCATTTGGTATTTAATGATTAATATGACTGAATTTCTGTGACTTTTATTTTGTTTTTGTAGTATGGCGGAAGATTAACGCAGACCCAGTGTGCTTTGGGGCCAAAAATGATTCATTCGGAACCTTCGAAATCCAGAAGCCAGGACACATCTATGGTTTGAAGTTGGTCCATCGGTCCGGCTCAGTGAGTTGCGTTAACGACCAAGCTTCCAGCTCAAACTGGGGCTGCCGCCCCCGTAGTGGCTTCTTGAACACT
>BLFK01000759.1:10000-12585 GCA_014634185.1 Astreopora myriophthalma
TTTTTGGCGGACTTGAGATTTTTGTTGTAAAACGGTAGTTCGTTGCGTTGGAATAAAAAGTTGAGAAAACACACCTACGACTACCCGTATTCTACGTGTGACCTCAGGTGTCTGGTACACAAATGCACTTGAGCAAAGGAATAATCTTGTTAATTGTTTAGCATCAACAGTCCATTTCTTAAGTTGTGAAAGCGAGGGTATTCTTTCACCAAATACGAGCAATGATAAAAAAAAAACGACCAAAAATATCAAAGCAAGCCGTTTTCTAGTTAAGGCTAACCCAAATGCAAAACATTTGACGACCCCGGATAATACATTATCAGAACAGCAACCATTTTGCTTTAACAGCAAGTTGATATATACTAGCATGATTTATGGTAGCCTAACTATCACGAGTTGCAAGCCTTCTAATTTGATCACGCACTCGAAGGTAAACATCAATTCCATAGTTTGGACTTGACTGAAGAGGGTCCTCGAGATGTAACTCTTGAAGGCTTTCCTTATTACTAAGATTTACCTCTGTGATTGGAATTTGTATGTCACCCTGATCGAATTCATTAGATTCGGGCCCCTCTGGATCTTCTCCAAACGAGTCTATATTACCATTGACAAAATCTTGTACGGCGGTGTCCCTTTCATGTGACGATGAAATCATGCCATTGGTCCATATCATTAAAGGTGTCCACCTATGTTCGGTGCGGAGATCGTGGCGATTGTAAGCTTCAACAAATTCAGTTACAGCCCTGTTGATGATTGGTACGAAAACATAGTGCAGTGCAAACAAATCTATGTCAGAAAAACAGTCGAGCTCGAAGTTATCTTCAAGAAAATAGAATATAGAATAGTAGAGTTGTAAAACATGAACAAATAGTTCTCGCCATAGTCTTTCTATTCGTTGGTTATGAACACTAAGACCGGCAATATGACTGCCTCGGTCCAGCCCGCGCACTTCTATCATGTACCTCGCAACATCGACATTTTCGCCTCCTGTGTCTGACCTTACGCGTGATGGGATGCCGTAGCGAACTGTCGCTGACAGGAACAGTGCAAAAACGGTACTTGCTCGATTGTTAGTGGAGCAATGTATATATGTTATAAGTCTGGAGTAACCATCTATAGCCCCGTGAATCACCATCCTCCATCGGATTAAGCTATGATGGCCATCAATATGCCAAAGGGCGTTTGGACCTGGAACACTGTAAGTACGACGACGGATTACCCTCATTCTTCTCATGCAGACATTTACAGGGTCAACACGAATCATTGACAAACGGGCCCTTTCGCGTTGAACATGTATGCCTAGTCTCCTTAGGTGCCCTCGAAGTATGGTAAGGCCAGAGTTTGGATAGGAGGTTACCAAAATCACGCATGACCTCGTCTAAATCAGAGTCACTGATGTCAGTGTATTGTCCATCGCAAATGCCAAGCTCGCGACATCTACGCCAAAGTGATGTTCTTGAAACACTAAGCATAACTGCAATAATAGCCCAAGTGAATCCCAGGTTCCTGAGGCATTCTATCTGTTCACTAGTCACATCTATTCGAGGTCTTCCTACCTGTGACAAATTCATGCCCGAGGGGGACTCTCTACAGTTTTCAATAGGCGCAACTGCACAGCAGTGACTCATGTGCCTTCCTCGGTTTTCCCATCTCTATAAAATAGCAAGTAATTCCTGGTAGAGCGTTGACAGATCCCTTGTGGCTGCATTGTCGTTGATGCTTCAAAAAGTTCCTCCAAATAACGTGTAATTGTAATGGAGAGTATTAAGTGGCCAATTATTACAGTATAACGCCTTATAAATTGAAATCTGTAGTGTAATGGCTACGACCGAAGATGATCGTTAAGGATTGACACTTGTCTTGCCCCCAAAATCAAACCTCTCGTCTTTTTTCTTCCACCCATGATTTTCCAGCGTGAATACAAGAAGGAGGACTGACTGACCGATTCCCCGAATGCCAGTACTTTGGGAGCGTCTGAGTCAGCTATTGTGCAAAGACAGACAAGCTCAATGTTATCAAAATCATTCATAAAACATGTAAAACTAAACTTACTTTATCCTCGCTGCCTCCATTTTCAATCTGTACTATTTCCACAAGATTTCTGCCATGAAAACGGAAGGATTATAAATTGAATGAAACATCTTCTTTCAAACACAAAAATATAGCCGTCACCGTCAGTATCACAGAAATAAATGTCGTTTGTGAGATAACCTCTTCATTGTCGTCAACTACTATCTACAAGTTCGGCGGCCGAAGTATTCGCCTTCCTTTTAGCTTAACCCCTGAACATCGGGTAGCGTTCGAAATTTCGCACTTGCGGCACAACTGAGAGATGTGGCTTGGTATAAATTCGACGAAAGAGATTGAAGCTCTTTAAAAGAATAAATTCAAGGTTTTGTGAGAGTAATTTAATTAAAGCTACTGAAATCTATGAAAACAATGATCGGTGATAGTTTTAGAGATGATGCACAGATATATTTTACAATACCGAGGAATAATCAGCATTGTTTTAAGTAAACGTTTGTTTGTGCCACCACCACCACGACCACCACCACTACAGAAAAACAAACAAACAAACAAAAAAA
>BLFK01000759.1:45334-56985 GCA_014634185.1 Astreopora myriophthalma
AAAAAAAAAAAAACGGTCCGTATGGCAAAATCCCGACCACAAAAGGACCAATAAGAATGGCTCGGATTTAGCTCTCAAGACTACCCTGCCATACTGAGATAATGCACATTAATTTTTAAGCAGCTCTCGTAAATTGTGGGATGACGTTAAGATTTATTTTTTTTCTCAATATAGTATGGTCGTCCATTTGTTTCAATATTCGCTAAATCTAATTCGCTCTCGCTAAATCTAATTCGCTGTCGCTAAACTTCAATTCGCTGGCGCTAAATTCCATTCGCTGTCGCTAAACTGCAGACATTTAAGAGCTTTGCCTCAAATGTAAAAGTCTGTGCTGCTTTTAACATTTCACGCTCCTGTTTTAATACAGACTTACGTTTAGTTTTGTTGAAAGGTAACATTAGTTTTGTTGAAAGGTCATTTAAGTGCTGTTGCGCGGGGGAAACCACACGCGAGCGTGAAAATCACCTTAAGGACAAGTGACACGGAGGCGAGAAAAAGTGTGATTTTCACGCTTGCGTGTGCTCTTCCCCACTCCATTACCTACGACTACCCGTATTCTACGTGTGACCTCACGTGTCTGGTACACAAATGCACTTGAGCAAAGGAATAATCTTGTGAATTGTTTAGCATCAACAGGCCATTTCTTAAGTTGTGAAAGCGGGGGTATTCTTTCACCAAATACGAGCAATGACAAAAAAAACGACCAAAAATATCAAAGCAAGCCGTTTTGTAGTTAAGGCTAACCCAAATAGAAAACATTTGACGACCCCGGATAATACATTATCAGAACAGCAACCATTTTGCTTTAACAGCAAGTTGATATATACTAGCATGATTTATGGTAGCCTTATTATCACGAGTTGCAAGCCTTCTAATTTGATCACGCGCTCGAAGGTAAACATCAATTCCATAGTTTGGACTTGACTGAAGAGGGTCCTCGAGATGTAACTCTTGAAGGCTTTCCTCACTAAGATTTACCTCTGTGATTGGAATTTGTATGTCACCCTGATCGAATTCATTAGATTCGGGCCCCTCTGGATCTTCTCCAAACGAGTCCATATTACCATTGACAAAATCTTGTACGGCGGTGTCCCTTGCATGTGACGATGAAATTATGCCATTGGTCCATATCATTAAAGGTGTCCACCTATGTTCGGTGCGGAGATCGTGGCGATTGTAAGCTTCAACAACTTCAGTTACAGCCCTGTTGATGATTGGTACGAAAACATAGTGCAGTGCAAATAAATCTATGTCAGACAAACAGTCGAGCTCGAAGTTATCTTCAAGAAAATAGAATATAGAATAGTAGAGTTGTAAAACATGAACAAATAGTTCTCGCCATAGTCTTTCTATTCGTTGGTTATGAACACTAAGACCGGCAATATGACTGCCTCGGTCCAGCCCGCGCACTTCTATCATGTACCTCGCAACATCGACATTTTCGCCTCCTCTGTCTGACCTTACGCGTGATGGGATGCCGTAGCGAACTGTCGCTGACAGGAACAGTGCAAAAACGGTACTTGCTCGATTGTTAGTAGAGCAATGCATTTATGTTATAAGTCTGGAGTAACCATCTATAGCCCCGTGAACCACCATCCTCCATCGGATTAAGCTATGATGGCCATCAATATGCCAAAGGGCGTTTGGACCTGGAACACTGTAAGTACGACGACGGATTACCCTCATTCTTCTCATGCAGACATTTACAGGGTCAACACGAGTCATTGACAAACGGACCCTTTCACGTTGAACATGTATGCCTAGTCTCCTTAGGTGCCCTCGAAGTATGGTAAGGCCAGAGTTTGGATAGGAGGTTACCAAATCACGCATGACCTCGTCTAAATCAGAGTCACTGATGTCAGTGTATTGTCCATCGCAAATGCCAAGCTCGCGACATCTACGCCAAAGTGATGTTCTTGAAACACTAAGCATAACTGCAATAATAGCCCAAGTGAATCCCAGGTTCCTGAGGCATTCTATCTGTTCACTAGTCACATCTATTCGAGGTCCTCCTACCTGTGCCAAATTCATGCCCGAGGGGGACTCTCTACAGTTTTCAATAGGCGCAACTGCACAGCAGTGACTCATGTGCCTTCCTCGGTTTTCCCAACTCTCTAAAATAGCAAGTAATTCCTGGTAGAGCGTTGACAGATCCCTTGTGGCTGCATTGTCGTCCACTCGTAGAAGAAGCTGAAAAGTAGTATCCACGGCGCATTGCAATCTGCCAACTATGCTGTCTGCAACGGTTGGATTGTTAGCGTTCATCAAACGTTCAGTGTCATTTAGTAATTCTTCAATTGCGTCAAGAAAGTCATTGAAGCCTGGAGGAGCTGCTACGCTTTGTACGCACAGAAACAAAAGCAAGAGTGAAGTTATCAACCGCCGCGCCGCCATCTTTGGCGATTGGTATTAAACCTTGTGGCCTGGGAAAAGGACAAACTTTACTCTCGGGGTCCACCTGTGGTAATTTCTAGCGCATAAATCTCGATAAGTTTAGCGAATGGGAATTAGTTTTTAGCGACAGCGAATGAAATTTAGCGACAGCGAATGGAATTTAGCGACAGCGAATAAAATCTAGCAAATGCGAATTAAGTTAAGCGACAGCGAATAAAATTTAGCGACAGCGAATAGAATTTAGCGAATGCGAATTTAGTTTAGCGACAGCGAATAAAATTTAGCGACAGCGAATAGAATTTAGCGAATGCGAATTTAGTTTAACGACAGCGAATAAAATTTAGTGACAGCGAATAGAATTTAACGCCAGCGAATTGAAGTTTAGCGACAGCGAATTAGATTTAGCGAATATTGAAACAAATGGACGACCATAGACCATAATGTAGGAGGTATTTGAATTAAACTTGGCAAGCTTTTCGAGGTTATTTTCACCCGTCACCAGCCTAACGCTCATAATCCTGCGAACCTTTTCCGCAGCATCCAGAAATTTTGAGTTTGTCACTCCGGAACTAGAGATGACAGTGCACCATACAATAGCGTTCATGTCGTTCGCAATTGGATTTCTTAGCTTATTCAGGGTTGTTCCGCTACGGTATTCAGGGGTAAGTGTTTTGCTTTACTTCAGTTTTGTTAAGCTTCCAGTGTACGTTTAAAGTCGCACGTTTTTGGTGTTAATGTGTTAAAATAAAAACAGACGTTTTGACTATGAACCGTTCAAACAGAAGGCAAATGTCAAAAAAGAAAATAAGAGTGAATTGTCGCGCAGAATATAACGTTTGATTGTTCTTGTACACATGGGAAATATTTTTTCAAAACTTGTTGAAATTTAGCCGTGAATCTCTCTCGCCACTTCGCGGCTAAAACTCGTGCGAAGCGAAGAAAGTAAAAATAATAAGAATCTTTTGTTTTAAACGTATGTGCGTTACTCAGTGCATAGGATGTGGGCTTTTTCGCGGGCTAAATTAGAAGCATAGCTTTTATCCTTAGCTCCCATATATGATTGACAATATATTTTGCAGCTGTCATATTTTCGGAAACTAACAATTAAAGGAACTAGAATCTATGTTTCAGGATGGAATGCCGTGTTGTTGTGGTCAGTTTACTCATGTCTGTGTTGAATAATCCTCCTACAGTGAAATTTAACAATGAAAAGAGACTTTCTTTTTAACTTAACAGACTTTAATATGCAATGTTTGCGATTAATAATTGTTGACAGAACTGTGAGTGTCTACTTTGCGGAACCAAAAGAGGCTATATCGAATTTACGTCTCAGATGTTACTCCAGCTTTTCCTGCAAAATTGTCCGGGAACGCTCTCACATCCTTAACGAGCGATAAAGCATCTGACAGCAGAACCCGGCGTTGGGATCGGCCTTAACTACGGGTTTCTTACCCTCTTCCTAGCTCTCAGTCCTGTTCGGCAGAGGTCAGTCCTTCACGCAATCGATAATATTAAGATTCACGAATATCGCGAAGATCTCACAGAAACCACTTGTGAAAGAACAGTGCAGGGCAAAACTGACTTTGCACACCAACGTACGGAACAAGATGATCTCCGGAATTAATTGAATTTATGTCGACACTAAATAGCGAACATCCCGCTCAATAAAGGAAACGCTTCCTTCTCGATTTTCTATTACTGATAAAGAGATAATAAAGTTAACGTTGTTTCCATACGGTAATAGGATGAATTTAAAATTCTAAAATATGTAATGTTTTTCTTTTGTGCAAAACAGCTCAAACGAAGTGAACAGCTGCAGTACGGAAACTTCAAGACGTTCTTCCGTCACATGTTGAATATTTCCCAAGTTTTGGCCTTCTCTTCTGTCAAACATGATTCCAGCTGCGCACATAAATGCCTCGCCAACATGGGGTGCTTCTCCTTCAATGTTGCTGTCTTGGCTGATAGCAGCTCTGATCGACGTGTATGTTATCTCCTGGCTTCGGATAAATACAATCACTCTACGCGTTTTGTACCAAGCGAGGACTTTGATCATTACGCAATTTGGGTTGGTTGAGTACAAATATCAGTTCTTTATTTGCAACAACACTATTTGACGCTTGCAACCGTATCTTCTTCTCGCAAGAAACAATTTATTTGCGCAAATTTTAGGAAAAGAATATAACGCATTTTTGAACTGATGAGATTTATTTTAATTATTATTAAATCAGCAACTCACCGAGAGGGAATATCAGTTTTATTTCTTATTTTACTAGCTAGCTTCGCCAAAACGTAAAAAGCGTAAACTAACATACACACACAAAACACTGGGCACAGAGTGGCATGGCCAGTTACTCAGACTGACAAGCCACCAACCCTCACGAAACTGAACGCCAAAGCATGATCTAACGCAGTTTCACTGCACAGCTGTTTCCACAGTTTAAATGTTTGTAAATTTCTCTGCAGAGCCCATGTGAAAATTTTCCATGTCAAAGTGGTAGAACATGTCGCCCTTTGTACGAGAACAATTCGTACGTGTGTGAGTGTCGCGAGGGAAGGAATGGAACACATTGTCAGACGAAAAGTAAGTAACAATTCTTCACTTAACACTTGAAATTAGGAAAGTAACTTGCCTCGAATCGAAGACCAGTAAAGAGAAGCAACGTGCAAGTAATATACAGAAATGAGGACAGGAAATTTATACAATTAATGGAATCTAGTCTGATGTGAAAATGCTTTTGCCCAATTTCATTTCATTTCATTTCATTTCATTTATTTCCTCCATTTATAAAAATTACAAGGGTATTTAAGACTCACCATATGAAAATAAATGGAGAAGGGCAACGATGTTGGTGAACTAGTCAAATGCCCTTTAAATTAAATTACATTTTTTAAGATAAAAAATAATAATTTCAATAAACAAAGGAAACGAGAAACGCATAGTTAGAGGATACTAAAAAGTAAAGGCAGCACTTAGTTGTGAGCAAAATAATTCTGAAAGAGAGATCTTTTAAATAATTTCTTATCTGGCATTCTACGTATAAATAGAGGAATATTATTCCAATCATAACATCCAATAATTGTTGGGCAAAATTTCGTTACTGATTTGTTCTGAAAGAACTGGGATTTAGATACCGTAAGGATAATAATTATGTTATTCGGATACAAGAGATAGAGTAACATTCGATGGTTTGTTTGTTAAATACTGGTAGCAGAGCGAGATTAACACATTTATTTTTTGAACACAACACAGTGTTATAGGACTGAAATTCGTTTAGTGCTCCATTGCAATTGAGAAAAACGATCGACCAGCAAAAAAGGTCACGTGATGGCCCCCCCCTCATCCGAAGGCGAGGTTACAACGCACACGCGACAAAAACTAAACTCTTCAAAACAAGACGCTCTGTAAGCGTTTATTCGGGATACCTTGTGGCGCAGAATTTTCATTAATCATATTGGTGTGGCTTTTTCATGATTAGAATATTTACACAATACAACAAAATACAATACTTATACAATAAAATGCTAAAATCTTAATTACAAATAGCTAAGCTATATACATTATAAAACTTGTTGCGATGCTTCTGAAACTGATGAGTCATAGTTTAGTATTCTACGTTTAAAATCCTTAAAAGTATATGTTCTAAACGAATCCGGAAGAGAGTTCCATAATTTAGCAGCTAAATATGAAAAAGCCGGAATGCAGGCCGTAAGTTGTTGTTTTCGGATCAGGAAGAGACAGAATATAATTACCACGTAAATTTATATAGCTTGTAGAGCGTAGAGTAAACATATCACATAAATATCCTGGATAGCTACTGAAAAACAGACTTTTATACAGTATAACTAAGAAATTCTGAAGGCGTCTAATATACAGAGTTTTAGAATTGATTTTATCCAATAAAGTGCCGTAGGGTGAGTTATAGTCCTTTAGTATGAATCTAAGAATGCGCTTGTTAAGACAGTCCATTTTTCCAGTTTGACGTGCACCACAAAAATGCCATACGGACGATCAATAATTGAAATGTGGCAAGATAAAAGCCTTATACATTCTAAGGAGGGTATCCCTCGAAATTAGCTTACGAAATCTAAGCATTACTTTAAACTGGTTGTTTATCTTCTTGCAAGTAGTGAATATATAATTATCAAAAGAAAGCTTATCATCCATATTTATTCCGAATATATCTATTGAATTTTTTTTATGGAAACGAAAATTCGTATTCAGTTTTTCCCAGTATCGTAGCTTGTTGTTTAGTCTCATTCACGATCATACCATCGTCGCCATACCACTGATTTGCAATTTTGACTTCACGAGAAATACAGTCATCTAAAGCCACTGGGTCAACGTTTGAAACATATATCTGATGATCATCCGCGTACGCATTCAATTTCGCCCTTTTAACATGATAGAACAAGTCATTAATAAAAAAACTGAAAAACATAGGTCCCATCACACTCCCCTGAGGAACTCCTCTTTTAACGCACTTCCAGGCGGAAAAAGTATCCCCAGTCTTAACTCGCTGCTGTCTCCCTGACAAGCAATCCCTAAGTAGCGTACAGCTTCCCTCCCCAACGACATAAACCTTGAGTTTCGCCAGAAGTAAATCATGTTGAACAACATCGAATGCTTTAGATAGATCCATAGACACTAAGGCGACCAGTTCTCGTCTATCACGCATGCTCCTCCAATCATCAGTCAACCTCAACAGTGCCGTTTCACAATTATAGATCGTTTTCAAATGACGTCATGGCGGCCATATTGGTGTACCTAAACAAAGAAACGGCGGCCATTTTGGTGTCCCAAAACAATCCTCGGGGAATTGAACTCCATTTTTATGCCAATATTTCCTTTTGTTTCAGTAAATCAATATGGCCGCTGATCACGTGAGTGAAAACGATCAATAGACTGACTTTCTATAAGAGCTGACCAAATCCGACAGAATCGCACGGTAAAAATCACTCAGCTGCGCAGCTAATAACCTCTCATATATATTGTTAAGCACAGGTAGGACTGTGACAGGTCTAGAGTTTACTTTTTTAAATTCATCGCCTTTTTTAAACAAGGGAGTTACCTTACCCAATGTCCAAACCCTAGGGTAGCAACCTTGATCGATAGAGGCGTTTAGAATGTTAGCAATAGGCTTAGATATCACATTTGCTGATTCCTTGACAAGTCTTGGCGGTGTCATATCATGACCGCACGATTTGCGAGTGTTGATATCTTAAAGCAATCTTTCAACCTGCGTTTCATTTGTATACTGAAAAACAAAACAAAGTGGCGTGTTCGTGTCCCTGCTATGTTCACATGTGGCGGTGATGCTTGGATGGTTTTCACAGTCTTTACCATAATCCTTTCCATGAATCAACACAGCAATGTCAGAAATTTGAATAAAGTAGTCATTGAAAAGCTCTGCGATTTCTTTCTTTTCAGTTCTGACGAAGTCATTTTCCACAAGAATTATGTCATTAGCTTGCTTTATTTTACCGTGAAGAAAAGGACGGTACGCGTTCCAAAACTCTGGAGGATTTTCAGGCCCCGTTGACTTTTTCCATAAATATTCCTTTATCCCTTCCTTCTCAAAGACGTGCATTTATTGCGCTGAGTTTTGTAAAGACCATAATTTGTGTCTGTGTGGTCTTTGGTAAATTTCCGCCATAATTTGTTACGATGTTGTATACGCCAGTGTTCCGTCATGTATGGAACTTGATTACCTCTAATAACAATCTGTTTAATGGGGGCGTGCTCTTCCATAACATCACCATACAATTGTTCAAAGGCGTAAAGTTTATCATCTACGTTGGCAAATACGTCTATTATTGGAAAAGGTGCCATTTGTAGATCTTGCATAAATTTCTCTTGGTTGAAAGTTTTCAGGCTTCGAAAACATATTTTTCGAGAGCGCAATCTTGGCATCGATGACCGTAGGACAGTAAAGAATAACGAATGATCACTTATCTGCGTGTCCACCACATCGGACATTAGAGTTTTTTTTTCTTGTTTGTCAGAATTAAATCTATAAGTGTCTCAGAACATTTCTTCTTTCGGGTAGCTTTAGTAATGAGACAATCGAGATTAAAAATGTCCATGAGATCTAACAGGCTTCTCCCATCCCCGGGTGGCTTATCTGGGTCTAGTATGTCGGCATTGAAGTCTCCGGCATAGAACACAGTGTCATCATGACACTGTGTTCTATGCTCTTAGTAAGAGTGGACATCGCTTCAAAAATCGACGTAAGCTCACTTGTCCACTGAGATTTCAGGACCTCGGTCCTGAAAGTCGACCAATGTTCAGAGGATAATCCTGTAAGCTGTTTCACTCTCACAAAATACATGTCACTCCGAACATAAATCATAAGTCCTCCCCCACCGGCTTTTCTGTCACTTCGACATAGGCGATAGCCATCAATCCGAAATTGACTATCCGGAAAACTCTCATCAATCTTGGTCTCAGAAATGACAAGAACATCGAATCTCCTAGCAAGCAGCCAAGTTTTGATCTCATGAAATTTAAAACCACCAACGCTGTTTGCATTAATATGTCCCATCTTCAGATTTTTGCAGTAGCTCTGAGCAACTTTGTCAAACTCCTCCTAAACTGATGTGTCTTGCTCATCAGAGGTTGACTCCGTGTCAGAACTTCTGCTAGAATTCAAGCTTGTATCAGCAAAGGAAAACTCGTGTAATAGCTTCAAGCAGGACACGCAAATGCGTGAGAAGATTTCATTTGTCGATATTCCTTAATGTGGCGGTAGTACGCCGCCACATTTGATGTGAGTCCACAAAGAACAACTATCACACCAAGTTGCGCGATGGTTTCGAGCAACAACCCGACCACACTCTGTACAAGTTCTTGTTGACTGAGGTCCTGGATTAGAGCTAATATCCCCAGACATACGAAGAAGCTCGAAGTTGAAAGTCGCCGAGAAATTGTCGTATTTATAAGCAATCCTCGACTTCGCATAACCGGCTCGACTTCTCATCCAGAAATAAGTACTACTCAACTCCTTGAAATCCACAGTTGAGTATTAGTCTCGACCAAAAGCCACTCGCTTGTTCCTGTGTTTAAGTTACAGGACTTGTCGATCGATTCTTATTACACGAAAGAAAGAGAAACCATGCTGAGATCAGGAGTAAGCTCTCAACGTGACCGGTCGCCATCTTGGTCACAGGTCGACGTCAGACATCAGACCAGGGACATTAGACCAGGGAAAGGTACTGTTTCATCGGAGTTGAGCATTCCTTCCTTCGTTCTGCAAAATGTGTTAAGCTGTTTGAACGGTCGGCATTAGGTAACATAGGGTGAAGCGGTCCCGACTGATCGGAATTTTCCGATCGTCCTTGTGACGTCATCGTCCGACTGCTTTAACGAAATAAACAAATATAGGGCTGAAGTGCTTTATTATCCTTTGCATTAGGTGATAAATTTGTCGGCTGCCAGCTCTGTTGGGACAACTATTTCTCAGTTTGCACACTGAACGACTGACAAAGCAGTTTTTTCGAGGAGCGGATGAATGTTTAAATGCCTTTACCGTTTTATCTTTGCCTACCGCTTCACTCGATGTTACTTCTTTGTACTGTTGCAGAGGACACTACATAACATAGGGTGAGGAGGATCCGACCCCAACTGGATGCAGTCTTCGTTTGGAAAAGTATTCCTCATGTTTTGCGGACATAAATAACATAAATGACTGAACATTTTTGAGTAAACGAACGTTGGAGTCGTGAAATTGCAAGTCCGGAGAACCAAACAAAAACCATTCAAGTTTCAAGGTTTCCCATCCGAAGAGCGAAGCCATTCTTCACCCAATATATAGGTGGCCATCAGAGGAAAATAAAATAATATCATGAGCAGCATGCATTGGACAATACAAGACTGAAATAATTCTTAATATCTTCGACCGGAGCACTGCAATGAGAGCAAGCCGGAGAAGCAACACTGACAATTTATAATAAAAACTGAGGTCGTGGTCAATAGTAATATTATTAAACCCGTAAGGCGAAAGGGATAAATAGATGCAGGACGATTATTAGTGTATACAAAGTATATGGGATTACACTATGAAATGGGCGATGAAATGCTAAAATAAACGAGAACGTTACGCTTATGATGTGTTAATTTAATACCCTGATAATGCTACATTATCACATCCTGCCGGGGAAACTCGATTGGACGAAGCATCATTTCTCTTTTACAACATTAATCTTTTCAAAATAGTGCAGGTGAATAATAGTTAAACAAAGCGCTAGTACAATTACAGAAACATTTTAACGCTAATTATATTTACTATATTTAGCTTACGGTAAAGCGAACTAAACAATGGGCTTTTAATTCGTGTAGCCGAGACACCCTTGCAGTAAACAAAAGCAACAAAAAACCATGCCAAGAAACAGTACCTATTACAATACCGGATGGTTAAGCGGCATCCTCGGTTATGTGTAGTACCCGAAGTGAGGAGCTCATTTACCGAACAAACTATAAGTTAATCATCGTATTTCCCTCCTGATACCGGTGCTTTTTAAAATACGTAAGTCGCGGTAGTTTCGAGTTGTGTCGCAATCCCTGATAAAGAGCGGATAGTAATCTCGACTGAAACACATGATTGGACGGATGATTTCCTTTTTGCCTCGGTTTTGGATGATGTCTATTATTTCTTTATATTCATCTGGTATTTAATGATTAATATGACTGAATTTCTGTGACTTTTATTTTGTTTTTGTAGTATGGCGGAAGATTAACACAGACCCGGTGTGCTTTGGGGCCAAAAACGATTCATTCGGAACCTTCGAAATCCAGAAGCCGGGACACATCTATAGTTTGAAGCTGGTCCATCGATCCGGCTCAGTGAGTTGCGTTAACAGCCAAGCTTCTAGGTCAAACTGGGGCTGTCACAGGCGTGGTAACGTCTTGAACACTCACATTACCGATGCAAATAATGGTCGACTTTTTCCAGAGAGCGATTCATTGAAATTTGATAATTATCTTTTTTACAACCTCCCCGGGTTTAATGAAAACTCCGCCGAGATTGTATTCGATTCCCTTCCCTCTCCTTTGTCTGTGGCCGCTGGCCAGAAATGGAGGGTCTGGTATGGTGAAGATTTGATAAATAATGGTGATTACAACAACATAGGTCAGTCCTGCATTGATGTCTACAGTGACTACTAAGTTGACGTTCGCTGCTGAGTTTTTCTACAACAACAGGGAGCTTACAAAACGACAACGTCGACGGGAACGAGAACGCCAGGGGGGGGGGGGGGGG
>BLFK01000759.1:66458-96735 GCA_014634185.1 Astreopora myriophthalma
AAAAAAAAAAAAACAACAACAACAAAAACAAAAAAACAAAAACAAGATTGAGAAAAACCTAACCCTATAACCCGCGACAATTTACCTGCACCGACTAGAATATCTCAACATTAATAACTGGAACTCTAAACTTGCAACAAAGAAAACTAAAACGAATAATGTCTATCATGTTACATTTTCCAGTTTCATTTAACAGAGAAATCGAGCACTGAAACAAACATTTAATCATGGTCTTTCCTCCCGACTGTGCATTTTTAAAACTACACTGATGGAGCGATAGTAAGCTACAAACGTTAGACGAATTGTTTCCTCTTAGGTGATCAAGTTTTTATGACATCTATACTATTGCTTTATATTTATTGATTTTTATTACTTTATTTACTGGTATTTATTACTTCAGTGACTTTTATTGTCTTTTTGTATGTAGCATGGCGGAAGATTAACACAGACGAAGTGTGCTTTGGGGCCAGAAATGAAGAATTCGGAACCTTCGAAATCCAGAAGCCAGGACTCATCTATAGTTTGAAGTTAGTCCATCGGTCAGGTTCAGTGAATTGCATTCAAGGGAAAAGTTCTAGCACAAACTGGGGCTGTGTGGTACATAAGAATAGTTTGAACATTCACATTACCGACGCAAATAACGTTCGTCTTTTTCCTGTGAACGATTTAATCGAATTTGATAATCATCTTTTTTACGAACTCCGTGGGTTTAATGAAAACTCCGCCGAGGTTGTGTTCAATTCCTTTCCTGCTCCTTTGTCTGTGGCCGCTGGTCAGAAATGCAGGGTCTGGTACGGTGAAGATTTGAAAAATGTGTCTGAGGGAGACAACAGGGGTCAGTCCTGCATTGATATTTATCGCTAACCCTAAAAACAATAGAGCTGCGTCCTAACTAATCTCGCCCCCAGAGCCTGCGTTACCCTTATCCAGCGGAACGGGCAACGGAGGCTCTGGAAGAATCCAAAACCGGAACCACCAAATCCTGGTTCCGGTTTGCGGTTGCGCCTGCGTGGAGTCATGTGAAAAACAATTCGTACGTTTGAATTTCTTTCACACACGAATGACACAAGTGATAGCATTTTTTTCCCTGTAATTTTCGTGGAAGTTGTAAACTTTGCACTTCGCGCAAACAACTTCCGGTATCTTTGTTCTTTGTTTTCACCAACCAATTAGAGTGGGCCCTGTTTTGGATTAGCCCAGAGGTTAGTGATCCCTGGTGCTGACCAAAGGGATTGCAGCCTCTGGGAACGAGATTGCGTCCTAACCAGATCCACTGAAATTAGAGGTTGTAGACAGCTGCGTGGTATCTGCACTAGTCAGTGTTTTACAGCGGTTTTTAATAGAGTGTTTCGTAAAACCAAAAATTGGACAATCAACACGGACGCACATAATCAAATAACCAAATCATAGTGCAAAGCATACAAGCCGAAATAAGCGCGGCAAAACGCCTGAGTGCAAGTCACAAAGTGGTTTGCTTTTGCCTCTGATTGGCTGAGAATGGCGCGAGGTTTTCCAGCCAATCGTTAAAAAGCAAAGCAATCGCGTGACGTACTTTCGACACTCATTTGAAAACCGCTATATCATTTGACCAATGATAATTATACGCTTTTGCTTAGCTTTTACAAAATTTGTCAACCAAGAATGATAACCGTCGTTCACGCTTGTAAATATATGAACTCCTGCAGTTTTGGCCACAATAATATGACAAGTGAATAAAAAAATGGAAGCACTGAAAGAGTGTATGTGGCCTAGTGCTGCAACTAGTAAAATGATGTGAGATCTGACAATTCGCGCCGGGCCTGGTATTGAACCATATATATTTTATATCAAGCAGTCAAGTCATGTCACGTGGACGTGTAGCAACTGAGAACCAACAGTAGCCAATTCTTGTAATCGGATCGATGTATCGATGTATAATCCCCTAAAAGGGCATGATAAGCCGGTCTGTTTTATATACTGCCGCTGTTTGTTGGTCTACCTGAAAATTATGAACTGCTTATTGCAAAGATAATGGACAGAACTGACTAATTCTACTGACAAAATGCCTACCTACATTTCTAGACGGATCGAAACCCACCAATCGCTGTTCACAGTCTTGACAGCCAATAACAACGTGGCTCAACTGACAGACAACCAATAACAACACGTATCGTGATGTAGTTTTGATCGTCTGGGTGAGCGTAGTCCTGAGAAGGACTGTTGTTGGTGTTGACTGAGGTTTCGACACCCTGAGCGGAAATTAATATTTGGAGTCAAGTGAAGGCTATGAGGAAAGTCTGCAGAAACCCTACAACATATTGTCAGTGGTTGGACCCAACTCATACATCGTGAGTATATATACATGAGGAGGCTGTATGAAAGGCTTGCGGTGTATCGATGTGGGAGATATGGGATTGCTACGAATTTTGATTGGCTCATTGCGCTGTTTGCACCTGCTGTGATTGGTCGAAGTAATTACTTTGGTATTGGTTTTACGACACTCAATTGAAAACCACTCCATTGTACATTAAATTAACAGCTCTCGTAAATTGGTGTACATTGCGGGATGCCGTCGACTTTTCATTTTGTCAAAATAGGAAGCATTAATTACACTTCGGTGGCAGCTGTTTGAGGCTATTTTCACCTGTTGTAAACGCTTGTTAACTTAACGGTAGCCAGAAATTTCGAGTATCAAGTCACTCCACTCTTAAAAGTGATAATGCACCATACAATAGCGTTCATGTTTTTTGCTTTTGGTTTTCTCGGCTTAGTCAAGGTTGTTCCGCTGCAGTATTCAGGGGTAAGTGTGTTGTTTATTTCGGTTTGTTGAGCTTTCGGTGTGCATTCAAGGTCGCAAATTTTTGGTGTTAATTTTTTCAAATAAAAGCAAACTTTTGACTATGACCTTATAAACAGTTGGCAAGTGTCGAAAGAGAGTAAATTTTCGCCGATGATATGTATAGGAAATCGTATGAACGCGAGTGCATTTCGTGATTTATGGGCACGAGTGATGATTTGAAAGTTCTCAAAATTGCACGAGCCGCAGGCGAGTGCAATTTGAGAACTTTCAAAACATCACGAGTGACCATAAACCACGAAATGCACGAGCAGGTTCATACGATTTTTTATTCATTATATTCTCAACAAAATTACTCAAACGCGCTACTTTGTGCGGTGTTTCCATAGCAACTTCCGTATTGCACTCTATAACCTGTTTTGCACTCTCTAACCTATTTATGCATTCGCCATTGGCCAATCAGAAACGAGATATTTTGTTGAGTATATAATAAATTGGGATATAGGGGTTTAACCGATGAAATGGTGTATGAAATGAATGATATATTGAACTGCGGATATGAAATCAGTGAAGCTATATATGATCCTCGCAGTCATGAACGCAATTTCAGCAATTTAAGCAATTAATTTGCGTTCATAACTGCCAGGATCATAGCTTCACTTGAAGGGTTTAACCGTTGGCCGTTACAAGTTCGAATTCTTAATAGCTCGCTGGTACTTCAGTCTGCAGTATTATTGAAACCTTTAAAATTGAAAATAATAATAATAATAATAATAATATTTCTAATGCGCAAATTTCATGAAATGTTCAAATGCGCATGACAAGATTAAACGGAATATAAAGGCTAAAAAGCAAAAATTACAATTAAAAGTAAACTTACAATGATTTTAAAAAGCTAAAATTACAATTAAAGGAAACTCACAATAATAAAAACAACTATGATAAAAATGCACGACGGAAGAGGTGGGTTTTTAGCTTGGCTTTAAAAATACTAACTGTGGTGGCGCTTCTTATGTCAAATGGTAGAGCATTCCAAAGTTTCGGTGCAGCACAGGTAAAAGAACGGTCACCAAGTGTAGCTTTTGATTTAAAACGCGGATAACGAAGTAAAAGTTTATCGCTAAAATTCCTTAGATTATATCTGGATGGGAGCCTAAGAGAAATAAGAGACGATAAATAAGTAGGCGCTAAAAAATTAAGAATCTTAAAAGTAATTAAAAGTATTTTAAACTCGATTCTATATCTAATCGGTAGCCAGTGTAGTTCATAAATAAGAGGCGTTACATGGCAAATTTTCTGTTCTTTAAAAATAAGTCTGGCGCAAGCATTCTGTACTCGTTTCAGTTTATTTAACAAGCAGTCTGCAGGTAGTCCATATAAAAGACCATTGCAATAGTCAAGGCGACTTGTTATGAATGCATGGACAAGAGTCTCAGTAAATAATAATAATAATAATAATAATAATAATAATAATAATAATAATAATAACTAAATAATGCAATTAATCAGTTGAATAGCCTGTTCTACAGGCTTCATTTGATAAACGGTTTGGAGGTATCTGAAAGGGTGCATCCTGCACGCTCCTGAAGTTATGGGGAAACCTTCAGGATTTTTGGCGGTGTTACAATAGAAAGCTTATAATGACCAGTTATGTTCACTTGATAATGTTTGCATGCTTTTTCTGTTAGGCAAAGACGCTCGAACGAGGCAACTATCAACATCTAAGCTACGCGAACTTCAGAGCGTTTTTTCGACAGATGTTGAATATTTCTCAAGTTTTAGCTTCTCCTCAAGTTATGGGCTACAGTCACTGTGCCTTCAAATGTCTGAGCGATATGGCGTGCTTCTCCTTCAACTTTGCCATCTTGGCTGATAGCAGTTCTGGTCGGCATAGGTGCCATCTCCTGGCATCAGATAAGCATAACTACTCGAACAGACTTGTACCAAGCGACGACTTTCATCATTACGCTATTTCGGTAGGTTTACAAACATCAACATACTGAGCTGGTTTCGTCTTATCGCAATCCTAAGGGGCTCAGGGGCATCCAACGAGCAAAGTGAGCATAAAAAAACTTTGAGGGATATTTCTAGGCTCCTTGTAATGTTTAAAGACTGTTTAAAGGGATGTTTTTATCACCTAGAAAAATTTGATCTGTTCGGATTTCTTAGTTGAAAATTGAAGTGAAATATATCGTGATTTTAAGACCTTGAGAAAGTGCCAAAGTAAATGGGCCATTTCCGAGTTGCTGTTTTCCTCTGGTTCAAAGCAAGTCTTGGTGCTCAACCATTCAAATGATAATGAGTTTGATTTGCATGAGAATACCCAACTCATTTCCATTTGAATGGTTGTGCACCAAGACTCACTTTGAACCAGAGGCAAACATCAATTCGGAAATGGGCTATTCGACTGCCTGATCTACGAAATGCTCTTTATAAAGGAACTTTAAAAGTTTGGAACATAATAGTAAATGAATACAAACACCGATGTCTGTCATCTATTAAGTCCTTCTCCTTGATATGCATTTTTTTTGTACCTAAATTTTCGTGTCAGAGCCTTTGCGACAGCTTCCCGTGTCTTAATGGTGGAACATGTCGCCCGCTGTACGAGAAAAATTCATACTTGTGTGACTGCCGTGAAGGAAGCAATGGCACACGTTGTGAGAAAGGTAAATAAAATACCATTTGTTTTGTTCAATATCAGTGTAGTGCATGGATGATCGATAAAGAATTGTTCAGTGTTGTGAAGTGAGGTCATATAAAGTATAGCGATTGTAAAATGCCACCAGGGAAACAAACCCATCAGTTAGCGAACCTGTCAGGCGCGTGTTTCTCGAAAACCCCGAAGATTTACGGGGCTATTTCGGGTGCCATAATTTCTGGAAAATTTCTGTTGAGATCAACCGTTCCATTTGTTTTCCATCGGAAGAACCGGTTTTCCCATCCAAATTGTAAGCGCTCCTGGCAATCCACCCCAGCCGTTATCATCCTAATTCACAAGCGACCGTGGCCTTTACTACGATTGTTGTTAATCAGAGCAACATTAAGAAATCTCTTCGTTTTATTTTCCGGCAGTTCTTTAGTTTTTTTTAGTTTTCCTTGTTGCAAGTTTAGTGTTCCACAGTTACTTAATGTAGCGCAACTGAGGTTGTAATTCGAGAACCAGAGCCAATGATAGAAAACCAAACGAAATTAAAACTAAACCATCCAGAAATTGTTGCTAGGTATTACGGAAAACGGTCCAAGATCGACGGACCGTGGCCTTTACTGCCGTTGCTGTTGATCAGAATCACATCAAGAATATTCTCCATTTTATTTCTATAGGATGGATTCAGATCAATACAATTCCAGTGTGCTACGGGGCCAAAGATAACTCATATGGGACGTTTACCATTCAAAAGCCTGGAGACATGTTTGGTGTAAAACTGGTGCATCTCTCCGGCCGAGTAAATAATTATGGCGATGTAGCCTCTGCAACAAACTGGGGACGCCCTGATAAAATATGTACCCATATTACGTACGTAAATAACACAAGGGTTGTCCCAGCTACTGGATCAGTTACTTTTGATATCTCTAAGTGTTACACTCTTCCAGGGTTTGATGGCAACTCCCCTGAAGTCGTGTTCGATAACTCCCCTGCTCCTTTGTCTGTGCTTGCTGGTCAGAAATTCAGGGTATGGTTCGGTGAAGATTTAATATCCGATTCTATTGACCAAGACAACGTAGGTACGTCGTACATCAATGTTTACGGCTTTTACTGAAGAGGAAGAGAATACGGCGACCATAAATCACGTCTCCCCCAGTTGCATAAAAACAACTGTTACTTAGGGCGCTTTCCATTTGACAGAACTGACCGTTTGGGAAGGCTAGCTTTACAACGCCTTCACAATAACACACTTCAGGGATGATAGATACATGTACTTCTCTAAAAGAATGTAAGGGATTGTCATGCAACTGTTTGTTCACATTGTTGCATTTTCTTTGCAAACTGACCGGTCCGACCGGCCAGTTCTCACAAAAGGAAAGCGCCTTTAGTTTGACTCGAGGTAGCACGCATGTGTTTACAACATTTATTGTCATTGATTCTGGTTAATTAAGGCGCAGCGCTATTACTCTTGCTGAAGGCCGAGAGTTGAGAATCGGACTCTTGTCTAAATTCTGTTTTTCATCGCATCTCCAGAACCTGCGCGCCTTCGGCCAGCAGCGTTTATGCACACGTAACAATCAACCGTCCGGAGTATAGGCCACCTGTAGCCTTGAGTTGCTTTTAAGAAGAGCGCCCGTTGTTTCTGTATTTTTTTTCTTTGGTGTGGGCCCATTATTTTGTGAGCCAATCCCGACAGTAGCCTGCGGACACGCTCTCCTGGGTTATTCGGAAACAAACGTTTTTGGTAACGCGCACGGTCAAAAGCCACTGGATTGAGGCGAGCGGCATCCCTTAGCTCTTAACCGCGCGTGTGCCACACACAAAAAAGTTATTTCCGAATTTTTCCGAATAGTCCAGGAGAACCTGTTTACAGGATAATCCCGACAGCTGTTTTAAGAGAAGCGTAGTGAACGAATTAGTTAAAGTATGGTGATAACAATAAGGAACTCAGTTTGACCGAGTGGCAAAATGTGCTACCGACTTATTAACTCTCGGCATTGTTGTCAATTTTGTTTATAAGACTGAATAAACAGGCAAAATGCGCTTATTGCATAACATTAATTTCTCACGTTTTCAAATAAGGGGAAATATAACTAAACAGTCTGTTTATAAAATCAGTTTTCCTCTTTCATAATAAACACAAAGTAAATTAGAACAATTTCCCCATAAATTGCACAGTTGACTCTTGTAATGTAATCCCAATCTTAATACCTTTCCTGTCATATGATTCCTCATTTTTATGTTTATGTTAAATTTGTAGCATTGAGAGCTATGGAAAAATTGATGTGTGGGTTTATTTAAGGTCCTTCCCATCTTCATCCCATGGGAAATGCGGTTATAGGGACAAAATACAACTGAAAAGATTTGCACGGTTTGACATTCTAAAAAAACTATCAATCAATAACATAGCTAACAATTCCGCTTCGCTAAATTCTCTAGTTCTTCGATATTACACACACACGCGTACGTTCGTAAGATTCTACTTCATGGCAAGTACACTGCACCCCAAGTCATGTGACATGAACTTGACTACGTAAAAAATGGCGTAATCACTAACACCAATAAATCGCACGCTTCATGTTGTAACAGTACTGTTGCTATGGGGATACAAGGTTACGGAAGCCAGGTGATTGTTAGCCATCACCTATCAAAGAGAAACAAGTAATAGACGTTATTCTTGCTATGGAAGTATGACTTGCATCCGAAGAGACCGGAAAGCGCTTAATGCAAAACGACTGCATCCAGATTTCTGAGCCCTCACAAACGAGAACCCCAACCGAAACCATGTTTTCACTAAATTCGCTGTCGATGTGATCTAGTGCTTTCTGAAGAGATACCATTCCATGCTCGTTCCAGTCCTATCGTGAGAATACCAATACGACTGTTAAGGTTTTTCTAATGTAAGGGTGATAGGACAATACATGAACACAGGTGTGGGATTTATGTAGCAGGGTAGAACCGTCATTTTGGAAGTGAACATTACCAAGACGCTAAATCGCCGGAGACTGAATATCTGATTTGGAATGGCAGTGGGGAGGGAATAAGCGCGGAGATACCCTATGGAGAAGTAATCTGTAGATGCTTCCTTTATCCTTTTTCCCCAGACGTTTTTGGTTAAGTTGTAAAGTGTCAGCCAGATCAATATAATTCAACTCCGCAGCTAGTTATTCATGAGATACGCACGTAAAAAAGGTTAAGATTATCAATTGATAATAAACAACAACTGCTTTGAATAAATGGCAAACGAACCTCAAAAATCATGTGCTGCAGGTTATAGCAGAAAGTAGAACCAAACGGGTTTGTTGTGTTTGTGGAAGATGACCTAGGAGGAAATGATAACAGGATCACTGACAACACAACTGTAACAAGCATCGGGATGGACACAATGTAGGATTTCATCCAATGAAACAAACGTCAATTCTTCTCAGTAATTACTCCTTGAGAATCGACAATTGATTCTCTAGAATAGTGGTTACCGCACGGAGTTGAGGGTTCGGCCGCGAAGTTTCTGAGTTTACTAGCACAATAAACTATAGCTGGTTGACTAATCAGAGCGCGTGCATTGTTTTGGTTATCGCCGATCCCGAGGAGGCATCATTGTGATTTAGTTCAGTGCAATTTCAACTACTTTAGGTTTAATTTATGACGAAAGGATTGGTTAGCAAATATAGCATCGACCGTCAACGAAACGGAAATGGGGGTCGGCGCCACAGTTTATAACTTTCCACGTCTTTGCGTTATTTGCCAGAGTTAAAGATTTAAATTACTCCACAACGCATTTCATGAGACTTTTTTTGCGCGAAATTGTCCAGCGTAAAAAATTTAGTGTCCGGTAGAAAAGTTGTTGGTTACAACATGACAAGCTGAGGAATATTTCCGAAAATGCTAAAGTTTACACGAGAATAGGTAATCACCAATAAGGAAAATATATACGCTGTTGCTTAAAACAGCAGGGTCAGTTCAGAGTTAACTATTACAAGTATTAGTAATAGTTTAGTGATAATTACTAAAGTGAGTTCACACTTTGCTACGCAGCTAATTTACAGGTAAGGTTCACAAATTAAATTATTAAAGATATAAAAGCATAAATATATTCCTCTATAAAGCTTTCAAATTAAAAATTTGTTAAAGTGCACCTAAAGGCCAAAATGTTCCATTTTTCGCTGCTAAGATAATTCTATAGCAAACATATTTTACCATTTCCACCTCGAAATGTCGCTTTTTGTGTGTTGCACTAGCTATGAAAAGTTTGCAAAACTAGCAGTCATATGGACTGCTAGTTTTGATTTTACGTAACAAACTGCTTTACATTCGAGTTTTCAAAGAGCGTTTGGATTGCAAAGCAGTTTGTGACGTAAATTTGTGACTAGACCCATGCCTCTCACAGCTCGGTCGTGGGTCCAAATGATTGCTAGTTTTGCGAACTTTACGTGTTTTGCGTGGCCAAAAAAAGCAAAATTTTGAGGTACAAATGGCAAAATGTGTTTTGCTTTGGGTGGAGAGATTTATATTAAAGAGAATAATATTTGAGTTTAGGTGCACTCTAAGAAAAGAGGGGGGTAAAGGGGCGGTCCTACGCACGGTTCACGGACATTAAAAAGTAGAAATAACGTATCACGGTGATGAAAATTCCACGTTCACGTTTCACGGAATCACGACAAGCAAAACATTCACAGTTCACGGATTTTAATTTCGTATTTTCACTGGTCACGAAAATTAAAAACACTTAATCCCGTATCACGCAAAAACCCCTTTCACCCCTTCAGAAAAATACAACTTTAATATTACACCTTTGAGTAGAGTGAGGAAACTGAACTATATATACAACAAGGTTAACAATACAGGCCGGATAGATTAGGTAAGTTCTCCAATTTCAACCTTGAAACACTAGTAGCTAGTGACTGATCAGTCTAAGATTGTTTGGTAGCAAGTTCCATAATGTTGTTGCTGTTTAGCGTCAAGAGCGTAGTCCGTGTGTGGTACTGTTAACTTTCGGTAAAGTAAGAATATCTCTGCCTCTAAGATTTATAGCACGACTTTCTTAAGTCGATTAAATTTAAGACTTACAGGCACTTCGTTGTTATTTGAATCTACTGAAACATGACCATTGCATTCTTTTAATATTCTAAAAACTGTACTTGGAATTTTGGCAAGTCTTTGGTTCGTTAAAGTCGTTTGCCTGCTTTTTCTTAGCAACTTCTGATATGTACAACTCATCATCATTCACTTGACGTGGAAACATACACTTATAATTAGCTAATGTGCAGTGCAGCCTGCACTAGCTAGTGACGCCTTCCAAGGTTCTGGTGTCACTTCGTCACTAGTTTTGTTACAGGGAATTTCGCTGTCGTATTTCGTCACTGTCGCTGTAACAAAATGTCGCCCCTTTTTCGGCCAGTTCCTGTCGGTTGTCTGTGTTTTGGAAAAAGATTGACAGCGCATTTTGAGGTCGTGTCGCCCGTCAGCAAAACCCCTTGGAAGGCCCAGCTAGTTTGCAGGTATGCCACGAAAGAATAAAGGTAAAACAATACATCAGTTAAATAGCAAACATTAAAAAGTACAAACAAATTAAGAAGCCAAGACGATAAAATGAACAAGTAAAACTGCAACCTGTTGAGATACTTTCCTAAACATTTTGCAAATGTGTTTATCAAATTTCAGCCCATCATCCACTGTAACTTCCAGCATGTCTACATATCGCCGATTGGATGATAATGGCGTCCTCACAGCAAAATTCAGGCGGGCCTAGCCCGCGCTTTCCCATTACGATGGCTTAATCTTTGGAATGGTTTCTTTTTATTAGAATGTCTCTTCCGAGTTTCGAAAGGAAACATCTTCTGCATCATATTCAATACAGCTATGTGTTGACCAACTGTTTCTCCTTAGATTCCTAAATTTTTCCCAGGGAAAGTCCAAATTCCCATTGATAAAGTCCGTAAAAGCGACAAAACATCCACACACTTTTTCTTTTTATGGCGTAAGCACTTTTCCCCTAAATCCGGGGTCTTTTATTTGAAACTGTCAATATCCGCGAGAGTAACATAACTTCCGGTTCGCTCTTTTAAAATTTATTTTAGAAAAAGAAGGAACAGAAAATAATCCTTAACACCAACACTAACTTTTTTTGCGGCATATTTTACCGATACGGCCCTCAAACTTTAACTTGTTATATAGACTGTTAGACCATGTAAGCCAATTTCTGTTTCTATTTCAGTGTTTGTGTTTTCGCACTTAAACATAGGTTTTTCTGTGGTCTTTTCTCAACAGAATTGCCTTGTGTTCCGTGATTTCTTCTCATTTCGTTTTCTTCAAACCATATTTGTCTATTCTGTCAAGAGCTGCGTTAATCGCCTCTTCAACTTCCTAAACACTATCGCAAGATATACCGAAATGCGTTAAATATCCAGGATTTACAAATAGTGCGTGATTAGAGTCATTGAAAAGGGTAAAAATAAACGGTTAGTTGCTGTAATGTGTCCCGCCTTGATCAAAAGGTCACAGGGCACGCAGACAATCTGTGTGAAACCGTTTATAATTTTATAGTAATTGTACGAGATTCACCGAAAGTTTCCTCATATAGGGACCTCTTCCCAAATGTCTGTATGGGTCAATGCTAAATAAACGTTAAATTACCTAATCTGTCATGTTTTGCCGAACTTTTGCCTCAGGAGCGGTGTTTTAAGGGATTTTGAACGGTACAAGGTTGCGTTCTCGACCCTCCCACCTCCCCTCAGCAACGAAAACCTCCATTTTTTGCTTCACTTCTTGGCATGCGCTGAAATTATTCTCGCCCATATCCTAGTCCCACGCGTGGCCTGGAAGTGCAGCATAGCAATACATGCTAATGTAATGCTTATGTAAATGCTACATCACGTCTCGAGCACCTACACAAAATTTGCATCAATCAATCAACTACGGCTTTTAATAGAAAGTCGTATTTTAAAAACAAGCCCCTTCTTTTGTCGATTACCTACTTTCAGACTTCCCACAACCTCCTGCGATCCCACTAGGTTTGTTTGTTTGCTTGTTTTGTTTTGCTTGGATTTCGTTGTACCACAAAGTATAAAAAAAAAAATGCCTTTAGACGTACATAGACTACGTCTTACAGACGATCACAGCTTGGAAAGTGCTTCTGAAGTGATGTCACAGCTTCACTTCCATCAACGAATTCCAAATGGACGCCAAGCATGCATGGATCTGTTGAGGGGTCTTGACTTCCAGAGAAACCAAGATGGCGGAGATCACACCCAGTTTGTGTTCCAAGGGCAGTGTTTGATTCTTGGAGACGCTGGAGTTGGAAAAACTAGTTTGAAGAAGTCTCTCATGGGAAGACCTTTCAACACCCAAGAACCCGTGACAAACGGTGTTGAAGTTGATTTAGTTGATGGAAAGTGGAACGAGTTGGATGCTGACAAGGGCTTAACCTTTGGAAGCTTCGCTAATTTTAGGCAATCTGTCCTCTACAAGCTAACGTTGTATGGGCCTGGAGGGGTTGAATTTACTTTCAATCAAGAAATAACGTCTTCGACGTCAGCAACAACAACTTTTTTGTTCATGCTGTATGGAATATGCTGGATCCTTTCAATGGTGTCCTTATTGGTTTACACACGGGTCCCCCCTAGCTTCTGTGCATTTTCCTTCTGCACATTTTTGGTAGCAGTTCTGAGCTACTTTCTCCCTTCAGAACACCCACAGAGTCTTAAAATCTTCATGGTATTTGATGTCACATTACACCCCTTTATCGCAGGGTTGGTAATTCAGTTTTTACTAAGGGGTTTTGTCACAGGTATCGACTGCAGCTACACAGAGTTTTCATCTTCAGAGGCAACTACTTTCAGTGGTTGCCACTTCATCTGGGTAGTTCACCTCTTAATCATCACAACACTGTTCATGAAAGTGGTGGTTGATGTGTATTTTCTAAGTGCAAAGGAACATTTTAAAAAGTATGTCACATCGTGGTATACCAGTGATGAATCGTTTTTGCCAGGTCAGGCAAAATTCGACTCAGTACCAATTTGCCCTCTAATCGCCCTCTTCTTGGTTTTTGTATTCACTGGCATTGTTTATGGTTGTCTCATTCAGTTGTCAACTGTGGTATCAACCCTCCAATCTTGCCAGACCCTTCACAGTATAGCTATTTGTCTTTTTTGTAGTGTCATTTTAAGACATGTACAAACATTGCTTATGTTAGTCAGTTGGCAAACCCTACTTTTGATTCTGTATATATTCTGGGTGAAGCGTGATCTGACACTGAATTCATTTCATTCCCAAACTACCTATTTGGTAATAATCGCAGTATGGGTGTGTCAAAATTTGTATGACTGGATTGATAATGATGTTATTTTCAACTGGAGAAGAGGAAATCGTACACCTTTCACCTTTGTTCTTATAGAGAAGGTGATGCTGAATTATGAACGGTTGAAGAGAGCTCTCCACAGTAAGTTTTCAGGACTTAAATTAAAACTCCTGGACTTCTCAGGTAACAAAGCATACCATGCTTATCATCATATCTTTATGAGACATGGGGCCATGTATATTGTTGTATTTAATATGGCAAATTTTGTAGATGACAATTTTGTGAACATTGAATCAAAACTTCAAAGAATTTGTTTCTGGTTGGAATCCATCTGCAGCAAAGCTGGCCCTAAAACTCCAGTATTTCTAGTTGGAACACACAGAGGACACATGGGTAAAACTTGCTTGAAGAGTATCAATATGCATCTTCAAAAACATCTTTGGCATCTTTTTAGTGATGAGCTAGTGATGAACAAAGAAGAAAACCTTCTGTATTTTCCCACTGAAAACAGTTTAGGAAGGAAAGACACAGGAGTTAGAAACCTTCAAAAAGAAATAATGTCAACAGCAGAAGAACACAAATCAACAATGGGAAAGGAAATCCCATATTCCTGGATAAAAATCCAAGATGCAGTTATCAGTCTGAGACAAAAAAGATCAAGGAAGGCAAAATTCTGTGTGACACTGGAGCAGTTTCCAATTGCAGTCGGCAACTTCATTTGTAGCAACTGGTCAAAAGACACCTTGAGGTACTTCCACGAGAAAGGACTTGTCATTTATGTTGATCAACCCCAGGATTCAGAGTTGTCTAATTGGATTCTACTAAAGCCTGACATACTCGTTGATATCATCACAAAATTGCTTACTCCACTAACCAGTGAGGAAGAAATATTGCAGCAAGGTTTCAGGCGTGATTGGGAGCTCCTTCACGCCAAAGGAATGTTGACGGATAATCTCCTTGGAAAAATTGTTTCCACGTTTGAAGAGGATGCAAACGCTTTACAGTCATTTATGGAGGAGTATGACATAATTTGCCCTTTATTCTGTAATGCAACAAACAGGAGTGAAGAGGCACGAGTCACACACTTTGTTCCTTCACTGTTGCCCGAAGTAGCAAATTCAGACCCAACAGTGTGGCATGATGAGCCTGATGATAAGAAGTTTTTTGTGTTCTTCCACAATTTTCTTCCACAGCCCCTCTTTCAGAAGCTCCTGTCACGTGCGTACAAAAACAGCAAACTTGGGTTTCGTGAGGGTCAACCATTCATAGGCCGAAATGTTGGCAGATTCTGGTTGTGGCCAAGTCGGCCATACAGGCTCTTACTACTTAAGAATCAAGATATGATTGAAGTCACTTTTAATTTCAGGTAACTTGAGTTTTGAGTGGTGTGAGTAATGATGAGTTAGATGTATCAGAGATGGATAATTGAATAAAAGTTGAAGGGCTGTATGCAGATTGTTGTTGTTTTTTCATAGTTTGGTTATTAATTTTGTCCAATTGCCTGCAAAGTTCAAGCAATTAACAGTGTATAACTTATGAAAAATTAATATTGTAAGGTTGCATATTGCATGCAGGAATTGCGGGCTACAGGATGAAAACAGAGGGAGAAGAAAAAAGCTATTCTGGTCTGTTTTCATAGAATTACCTTTAGTTTTTGCAAAATTATGACTGCCACAATTTTTTGCAGAAGTTAGGCACCATTTATTGCTCAAAGTTTTGCTGCAATTTCACACTCCACTGGTTGTACATGTGCCGAAAGCACTTGTGTAGAAGCCTAATGAAAAATCAGGGGTGGAGGCTTATCTATAAAGCCATCTCTTTTCGGGATATAAATTGCATGGTTTGGAAAAAGCTTAAATGATTAAACTTCGCTAGTAAGGGTAATTGTGAAGAACAGCTCCCCTCCACCGAGAGTCAGCCAATTGTCGGCTGACAGCTTACCGACAGTTGGCCAATAGCTTTATTTACCTTTTGCTGAAAAGATAACGGCTGTAGGCCATCTGTTGGCTGACAGTCGACTGACTGTTGGTAATCTGTTGGTAAGGTGTTGGTATCCTGTCGGTAGAGTGTCAGTAACTTTAGGACAATTATTGCTCCGAAAAGTTTGATTTGCAACCCCTGACAATCGCATCAAAAAGATAAAATGAAACTTTTGAACTCTGGAACGATTATTTCTGAGAACTTGGTTGAGGGGAGCTGTTCTTTACAATTACCCTTGCATTGTGTTCTGATCGGCTAGTAAAAGCAATTCGTGAATTTCTCTGATTTGTGGTTGGCTGAAGGGCGTGTTTCCTTCAGAACGTGATAGGCTTTGCAAATACTTTGGTTTTGGTTTCATGACAATCAATTGAAAACCACTCTACTTAAAAAAATGAAGTCTAAGTAACATTGAATCTCCATTCCTCCATTTGTATGTGTGACTGATGTTGTAGAAGAATTCTCAATTAATTAATATACATTTGAATGATCTTGAGTATGTTGGTACATTGAGAGGTTAATAAAATTGAAAACATAAGAGTAAATGAATTGATTTTTATACTGGTGTTTAGTCAGTTGAATTGGAAATTATTGAAATTAAATTCTCATTGATATGTTTATATCAAACTTCAATGCTGTTAATTTTTTTTTCATTTGACAGTGGAACAGGGAAAGAGTCTTCAGATGTTCTGTGTCAAGTTTTCAGCATGGTAGATGGCATTTGTAAGAGGTACTTCCCCTTTGTCAAGTTTCACTGTGGCCCAGCTTGTCCCTCAGACAAATGTCCCGGCCACCAAGGAGATTATATATCACACCCAGGCATACAAACATCAAGAGCTCAACGCTGCCATGTGTTTAATGTCCTCCCAGCTCGCCAGGAAGGAACTGTTGCTTCTTTCTATTGTGTAAACAAGGACTTCAGTGAACAACTGAAGGAATGGCACAGTTTTTGAATTCACAATCTTTCAGTTCAAGGATGTACAGTATCTTCAGGCAGGGGAACAAAAGTCTTACAGAACTGACGGGGCCACCTGTTGCAGTGACTTAAAAAAAAAACTGAAATACTGGTTGAAACAATCCTAAATGGAAGAGAATGCAAATTCAGGAAATATATTTTTTATGAAATTCCAGTGTGCCTATTTTATTAAGGAAGTTTGCACACAAATCTTCTACCGCTGATTATTTTTGTAAGTTTCACTGCATTTAGATATTATGGTTTGTCATAAAATACTCAAAAAATAGAGGCTTGCCAAAAAATTATTTTCAGAGATAAGCCCAAATGCAAATACTGGTTGTGTAACAATGCAAAATAGGCCCTCATTACTTGATGAGGTTTCCATAGTTGTTTTTTGTTAAATATTGCAGTACACTGTAGACTAAAATTAATACTAACTTTATTTTGAAGCAGATTAGGGTACGAAGGTGACTCAAAAGCTCAGGCAGAGCACTGTCTCTTAATAATGAGGGTAAAGTCATATCAGTGGTACAGAGATAATTTTCTGACAGCAGTAAATTACGACAAGTGCAGAGCAATCCTAATGAGTACCAGGAAGACAAATAATGCCCTAATTGATGGTACATGTAACATCGATGGTGAGAATGTCGAATCAAAACCCGCTCTCAGGCTCGTTTGAGTTACACTTGATGGTAGATTAAATTACAGCGCATATACCGCTATTAGTGATGTTTGTAGAAAAGTGGGTATGAAAACTAGAGCATTCTAACTGTCTTAGAAATCTCATGCCAAGAAATGCCTTGCTTCAGTTGTATAAATCTGCTGTGCTACCAAATCTCACCTATTGCCAGGCTGTCTAGCATTTTTGTAAAGTGGTCTGTGAGCTGTTTCAGTAACTAAATGGCAGTGCACGAGGAACTCCTTGATTAGGCAGGTTGGCCAAGTTTGGAGAACAGGCATCTTCCTGGATATTAATTTTTAGTTTTAATGCACAAAGTTAAGCACAACCTAGTTGTTAAGTCCATCAGTGTCATTTCTTTGTAACTCTGATAAGAAATACAACCTACGTAATATAGATTTTCCTATTTCAAGAATTAGTATGATAAAACATGGAAAGCATAGTATTAGTTATGTTGGACCTGGCTTAATGTGGGGTAAGGTGAGCAACGACCTTTGTTGCAAACCAAGTCTTGAAGCGTTCAACAGGGGAATTCACAACATGGACCTAACAAAAATTTGGGATGGTACATATGTAGTCGTAAACATCATTGTCTATCTTGATGATTTTGTTATTTTATGCTCTACATGGGCATAGCTTCTCAATTGTAACCAGATTCATCTCTGATTATAGGATTATCATACTTCAATATTGTTACTTCTTATTCTCAATTTTTATGCACTAGTGTCCCCAAGTAGCTTTATCAGCTAAATACTCTTTGATATGTATGTACGTACGACTGTTGTATAAAACTATGCATGTACATTAACAGCATTTTAAATTTGTGAGTTTACTATTGTATGGTTGTTATAGGGCTGAAATATTCTAGTATGACAACTGCAGCATTGTAGAAAAACAAAAGAGCAAATCCTTCAAAGTTTTAATCTTCACCAGCTGTAAGTTTTCTGCAATATACGTTGTTTACAAATTTTAAGCTTCATAACAGCATGGAATGGAAAGAGAGCATTCCAAGTGTGTGTGACCCAGAAACACCCCCTCAAGTGAACATTTCATGAAACTTTACGTGAACTTCCCTTTGTAAGGAAGTTGACCAGAGTATAGGCTAGCCGTAGTCTCTTGTTTTAATTACTAAATGGCTGTACGGTGACTCTAGAATATATATATTTTGGGGGGTTTGCGATCTTCCTACTGATAAGCAGCTCTGCGTGCACAAGATGTTATTCTCACTATCTATGCATTTAGTTTTTAAATTCATTTTTCAATCACTTCCTCTTTTCATTTTTTGTCATTTATACTTTAATTTTGTTTTATTTTATGCATTAACTAAAAATAATATGATTAATAATACAAGAGGCATTAAAGAACAAACCAAGTTCTTTGCCTCCTTAGTGATACCATTCACCACTAGTGCACACCCAGAAAGGCCATCAGTTAGTGGCCTTGGGACCGGAAGTCAGTTTAACGGGAAATTGGGCGAAGTACAAGTAGCCTCTTGTTTTGTTTTTACAACACTTGCACAAACAAAAATGAAAAGAAAACAACAAACAAACAAAAACAAAAAAACAAAAATGACATCATCCATATCCTAGTGAGGGCATGGAAACATGTGACCTGAATGCCAGATTTAGTTGCAAAGTCAGTGCTTCTGACGCAAGTTTGCTTCACCTTCCAGGTAAGACTGCAGCAACCAGCAGCCAGGAGGAGGAATCAACAAATATCAACTTTGTTTGTTTTAGATACTATTCTCACCTGTTTAATACCACAGGAGCCTCCACCGGTTTCCCCAGATAATCTTGGACACTATCCCACTGAAGCAGACAAAACATGCACCACAATGATTAAGTGCCACGAGTAAAAAAGGCAGCATGCTAGGTCAGCCAAAAGTGACCTGGTATATCTTATTTAAAAAAAAAACAACAACAACAACAAAAAAACAAAACAAAACAGCAATGGCAAGAAAATCAAACCCAGACAACATGTAAAATTTTTTTTTTCTTTTTACATGTAATATAGAAACAACTGATTTAAACAAATTGTCACCCTTCAGGACACTTATCTATATCCTTGAATAACTGCTCAACAATTTAAGTGTTCAGGGCTAAAATGACATCGAGTTTCCTGTGGTTTTTAGGTAATTTTGCAAAATCATGGCCAATTTCCACTGAATCAACAGCATGAAAATTATGGGGCAAACCTCCCCATGCTAAGTGCCAAAAGTTGGGGCAATGCAATGAAAAGAAGTTAAAAAAAAAATTGTCCCCTGTATTTTCATATTAATCCCCCCACCCAATGCCTAGAAAGTTGTTCCTTTTCCTTTGTTACTTTATTCACATCATCTGGGACAGGCATTTCCACAACTCAATAGCTGTGTAATGCACAAAGTTTGGCCGCAATTAATTTTGCAAAATGACCAGGCAAACACATGCGAAAATCCAATTACAGTGTTTCGGCCAAGAGCCTTTCAATTCTTATTTACCTTTGTGCAAGGAGTCAAAACAAAGGGTGTTCCTTCATCAAGGACTGAATCTGTAAATGGAACATTTCGATGTAAATCATCGATGGAGAAGCAGACAAAGATAAAGAGCAAGAAAACAACCCTGACAATAGGAACAAAACCTTCTGTTATGAAAGCCTTGTTAGAGAGCCTCTCTCAGGGTTTTTTCAATTGGGAACAAGGGAACATGACTAATTTACACTGGGGATTAAAGTGTATATGACACCAAATTTTTTATTAACTTGTTCGAAAGAGCTTTCAAAATGATGAAGAACGGCGTTTATTTTATTGTGATAGCATTCTTGGTTGCCGAGTTATTCAAGATTTTGATTTATGCAAATTAGACAACTTGTGACGTCATAATGTTGACACAAAATTAAGTAAAATCACAAAAAATGGAATATCTCTGAAGATGTTTTCTGTACAGAACTGAAACTTTTCACAGTTGTTACACTCATCACAAAGTTCCAGGATATCCTCCACTGTGACATTTCCATGGCAACACAATGGGCTCCAGGCCCTCTCCATCCAAACGATAAAATCAGAGTTTTTCTCCCCAAGAAGTGCCGTTTGCTCTGGATGATCAGTCAGTGGGTGTGAGCAAATGTCGACCTTACACAGCACAAGTATAAGATGTCTGTTAGACTCTGGAGCAACAAATAAGGCATTTTTCATTTTGGGAATGTAGAGGTCTGGTAACGAGTATGTTGCTATGGTGACATCATAACCACTATCACAATGTGTAGTTCTGGCAGCACATCAACCCTGCAAAATTTCAACCCTGTAGACTTAGTATTTGCAGAGATATTCCATTTTGTGTCAACATTATGACGTCACAAGTTGTCTAATTTGCATAAATCAAAATCTCGAATAACTCGGCAACCAAGAATGCTATCACAATAAAATAAACGCCGTTCTTCATCATTTTGAAAGCTCTTTCGAACAAGTTAATAAAAAATTTGGTGTCATATACACTTTAAGGGAACAAAGACAAAATATATCAAACCATTTTTATTGGGGATAAAAAAGCTGGGGAATTAATTTTGGGAACAAAGGAACACAAGCAAATTTTTAAGGGGAACAAGGACCTCCCCTCCTGGGAGGGGCTCATTAGAGGTATTCTTTTAGCATGAAGAAATGTTACAACTTTCCAACAACAACAACCACCCTAACAGACAAACACTGTTCGACTTTCTATAAGTTGCATTCCTTTCTTTGCCACACTGCAGATTGATAAAAGACCGACTTATTGCTCTCAAGTGTCACTTGATGGAGGTTTCCAGCAGCCTGCAAAACCGTGATCTTTTCGTAGCGACCTTCCTTACCTTTGGAGTCCCTCTGTATTCCAATCTTAAATTCGCAACGGTGGTACCTACGAAAGAAGACGGGATGTGACAGAAAACAATTATGATGATGATGAAGACAATGAACAATATAATGAAATTGCTGTTGCCTTTACGGCTTTACTTGCATGTTGAAGTTATAGTGTCCAGGGAAGTTTGTATGCAGGATGAATTTCTTCACCAGATGACTACAAGCATCAAATAAAATGTCCTAGAATACAAATGAAAGTTTAAAAATAATTGACTGCACCACGAACTTGAAATATATCATTTCCTTTTCTCATGACACTACCCTTAACACCAATTCAGTTAAATTGTCTCATTCCACAAGAATGTGCATCAGTGCCGCATACTTGTTTTATATATTAAGCTGAATTATGCTCACATTTCAATTATTTTTACTTGTGATCTATTCAGGAGGACAGATGAATAGAAAACGTCATTAACAATTTTTTTTGTCAAATAACAAATAGATTCCATGACGCTGTGCACTCACCTCACAGTGAGAGTACACTTATCTAACTTTTCGTTCAATATGCCACATTTTGACATCATCTCTGATGTATTAATGAAATGATGCATGGCACCATGGAATTCTGTCTGTTAAACCTTTCACTCCCAGTAGTGCCACTTACAGATCTTACTCTGTCTAACGCCAGACGATTTTACTCGTCACTGGGGCACCCCTTGGGGCTGAAAGGGTTAACCACCTCTCCGTCTGTTCAGAAACTATGTCTCCATTAACCCTTTCACTCCCAGTAGTGCCACTTACAGATCTTACTCTGTCTAACGCCAGACGATTTTACTCGTCACTGGGGCACCCCTTGGGGCTGAAAGGGTTAAAAAACTTACCATTCCTAGAGAGAAGTAATTAAAGAAGTAGTCAGAACTCTTGGATTGAGCAAGTTTGTGAGGGGATGGGGAATGTATCCGCATCTAAGCAAAACAAAAACAAAGGACATCAATTTTAAAAATGATAGACATTACACTGAAATTGATGAAATCTGTTGTACCGAACAATTACGGACAGCAGTTTAGTCACAACAAATTATCGCAAGCTACATGTACTTGATTCACACTCAAAAGAAAAGCTTCAAATAGAATACCTTATCTTCAGCCTTGAAGAAAACTTTGCAAGGTGACCCCAGGGAACTTATTACGTCCTATAGTTAAATATCAAGGAAAACATTAGGAAGGAAACTTTCAATTTCAATTCAAGATAGGTTTGAGAATCGGGCTGAAAACCCTTCAAGATCTTTTGTCACACTTTGAGAGATCTTAATCTTAAAGATTTAATCACACCAAAGGAAGCTCAAGATTTAATTTTTATTTAGCAGTTAATAGCAAATTTGAATCAAGTCCTACCTGGCATGAATCACCAAACATGATAGTTCTTTCAAAGGTTCGTCTTCTCAGCTCTAAGATCTTACCAGGACCAGTGCCTTATCCAAGATAAAGTGCACTTGTTAAAAATAATCCATCAACAACATTATGCAAAGAAAAAAAAAAAGACAACCACCTAATGCCTCCCAAAATTGTTCAAGAATGTACTCTGCCATGGAAGATTTGGGGTACTTTTTATTTATCAGGCTCCAAGACTTTTGATGAGATTCCACGATGCATGACCAAATTCAGAGAATTTCCAGGTTTTCTATGATTGCACCTGTTTGAACCCTGCACCTACCTTCAGCAACAAGGAAACACTTAAGACCAAAAACTTTCCCATCCTTGTTAATAATCTCAATGCTGTCAGCGAAACAGTTGCCATGGAAACACTGAAGAGGGAGTGGCGGTGCCCTGCAAGAATGATTAATTAAAAATTGTTTACTCAGACCTACCAATGAATTTTGAGATGCATGCTTTACAGACCTTGACTTGATCCCAGTTGTAAAGATGACAATTAGCAGAATGAAAGTGATTGAGCTCGAAACCCTTATCATGAATAATTAGGGTTAAGAGACAAAGGGGTGCAGTGGTGGTGCAGTGAGTGACCCCCCTTCCCCACTGAAATCACTGTGGCCTGGGTTCAAATCCTGTATAAACTGATATGTGGGTTGACTTAGTTCTCTTAGTTAATTCTCTCTCCATTCTGCTCTAAGAGGTTTTCCTCCAGGTACTCTAGTCCCTTCTCCTCAGAAAGCAACATTTCCAAATTCCAATTCAATCTGGAGAGTGTCTCCAAGGACTTGGAAACACTAAGAGGGCCACAGGTTTACCAGTTGTTAAAACTGTCAAGTGCCACCTCCTAAATAAGTTCTATTATTAGTGAAAATTATCATTATTATCATTACATCATTATCATTATCATTCTATCATTAAAGCAAATTGAGAGTTCAGTTTATTAATTCAAGGGCGTGGCAGCCAGAAGAAATGCAGTACCCAGGTCATGTTACAGGTTAAAATGCATTCAGGTCAAAATTATTCTAACCTAGTTTGATGTGAAATTTTCTTTGTCTGGTGGTCTTTATCATAAATGAAACACAAAAAAATTATAAATCTAACTAGGTTAATATAATTTTGACCTGAAACTCATTTTAACCTGCAACATATATGCTTATTCCCAATACAGTTCAAGTGTTACTCTTACTAGTAGTATCCTGTATCCAAATTAGCCATGTTCTAAATGAGCAGGGGAAGGGGAATGAGTATTAATTAAAAAATCAACTGAATCAAAAAACTAAGCCTGTCACTGTAAAGAGAAACCAAACATTAGTTTGTTTACCAAATCCAAAATTGGGGCAATTTAGGCATTTTTCATCCCAGTCAAACCCACCTGATTTTCAACATTTGTACCCAGTCGTTTGCTCAATTAGAACATCTCTAATTAAGAATGGTCATTCAGTAATTTGAATAGACAATACTAATTAACCTACTGTATCACACATTGATTTCACAAGTCAGACACAATATGTCCAACTGATCTATATGGGACTTATACGCTTGCCTTAATGGCTCGTCATTGCAGTTACCCATAAAGATCTCCCACTTTTATTGTATCTCTCATATATACTGTATTAAAGATGGATATTCTCTTAGCCCTTGAGCTGTATAATAGACTGATCGATACCTTGCATCTGATAAGCTGTTGCCATGGTAAATTGACATCCGTGATACAACAGGTGATGACCCAGAGGAGAACTTCAGTGATCCTAATCCGTGAGTGTAGTAGGGCTACAAGAGATCACACCAGGAAAGAAAGTTTGCTAATTTAAATATTTTGGATGATTGAAGGGCTTTCCACGCATTAGCACAGTGACATTTTTTTAAAATTTCGTTTATTTTGCCAAATTGTGGCCAAATTCTGAGCAATAACTGGAAGATGTACTGTACCTCCAATTGGCAATGAGCTGTCTTTAATAAGTTGTGAGGAAAAAACAACGGCAATAGAATGAAAAGAAGCCAAAATGAATTTTCTCCCCGTGTTTTCATTTATGAGTTGCCAAAACTTCATCGCAGAATCCTAATGCTGTCCATTTCTTGGAATTTGGCTGCACAAATTAGCCCTTCAGTTACAGGTTTATGTTTGCTCCACCCTTTTTTCCAACACTGAAGCAGTAACATACCTCAAACTTGGAGTCAATAGGAAATGAAAATGAGAGACCTCTGAAGTTCAGAATAAACAGCTGGTGATTGGGATCATATACTGAAATGATTAAAAAAAAAAATCAAAATACAAAAAACAAAAACAAATGCATAATTTATGTGCCAATTTTATTTTGAGTTCTATAGTGGAACATTAAAAAAATGGATGCGGCCATTGTCATAATAATAATGACGATGATGATGATTCTGCTGCTACTGCCGCTACTACTACTACTATGACAATGATGATCTACATGTAAAACGATGCTTAAATTACCCTATTTACAAACCTCCTGGGTGTGTAGCTCCAAAGGACATGTCAATTTGTTCTATTGTAGGCTGGACTTGAGGAGAATTAAAGTGAACTCCACTAAAGCAAAAAAATAATTTTAAGAGAAACAGTCTTACATGAACTAGAATCTTTAGATATCATCAGAGATGAAAGAAAAGAAAAAAAAAAGGCTCGTTGTTGTATGAACATTTTGTCAGTAAGGAAGATTAATGAACCCAGCATAGTGATAACACTAAATGACCTAATCAAACCTTAACTAATTTTTTGCAAGATAACCTTAAATTACTGGTACTTAAGGTCTTAAAAGCTGGACAAGTTTGTAACAGAGCAAGTTATTACCAGTATTTTAGCTTGACTTTGCTCATGCTGTAGACTTCAATGATCTGCGTAAATAAACAGATACATGGTACGAAATGAAGTACGTGCACCCCTAATTAAATTAACATATTGTACACTTAAATTGAACAAAATGTGTGTTGGATAAATTCAATTACATAATTTGTAAAAAATAAATAGAGGTAATATAACCTTCATACTACATACACTGTCTTTGCTACCTTTTCTATAATTCAAAATGTTACCTTTAGCCGTTGGGATACAGGGTCAAAGACAAGTCTTATTCCATCATTTGGAAGATTTAAAACCAGATCCATTGCCAAAGGATTCTGATGATGCAAGAAAATCAGATAAAAAGATTTCATGGATACAATTTTCAATATAAAGTTACTGAAATAAAACACTCCATCAGAGCCGTTAAATAGGACCTCAGTGGTAAAGGACAAAAATTCTCCAGAACAAGCATATGCATGTTACTTACGGAGAAAAAATGCTTACCGCCTCGCTGTACATCGTCTGAACAGATTTGATAACACTGCATTGTCGTTTGAGAATCTGCACACACTGGGCAACGGGCATTCCTGTCCACCATCAAAATAACATAGGGATTACTTTAAACTTAATTTGAACAGATGGAGGCACATCGAAGATTCAGCGAGTTGAAAACAGAAACTTCCATGTAAGCTCGATTTACAAACGTACAAAGAAAAATTTTTCAATCCACCTAGTATAAACTCCCATTGCTCATTCCCAAGCGATCTCTCAGGGACAACCTCAAGATCCAACATGACTGGGTTGTCCCAAAATGTACAGGGAAAATGCCCTACTATTCAAAGAGCATAAAATTAGCTGATTTTTTGCAAAATCGTTTGCAAATTCTACCATAAATTTCATCAGGTCATTCGCGTGATTCGTGATGAGTCGAAGTTTGTTTACGTTGCGTAGCGCATAATTTTCTGGGAAAGACTAACGACCTAGGACAGCTGCAGGCTCAAAATTATACTTAGTAACCGCGCCGGTGGGCTTACAAAGATGGCGGATTCTGACGAGGAAGTAGAGGCGACCCGTCCTCGTATGATCGCAAGTGATTTTGATGAATTTGCTGAAAAACTTCTGAAACATCATTTACTCTTAACAGCACTCGAACTGCACACTGAACTAGTTGAAGTAGGACTGGAGATTCCTCGTTTGCGGGATTTCTTCTCCAACCCTGGAAACTTCGAACGTCAATTCGTGAGCAGTTCTAGAGATGCTCTTTCTCCAGTTATACGTGAGTATTTTATGGGTAATCACTCCATGATTTGTTTTTCTTTTTTTGTTAAATATATTTTTCGTTATTATTGATGGATGTGTTCTTTGGGGTATGGCCGAAGGTTTCTTTAGTGAGCAGTAACAATAATACTATCCGGAAACATAATTTGCCTAAGAAGCGCAATATCAATCGGTGCTTGCTGGCTGGCTGTCCATCTTAATTTTAAAAATCCAAACAAAACGAAAAAAAGTTAAAAATAATAAATTAATAATAATAAAGAAAAAACAAGAAGGAAAAAAGAAAACAACAACAACAGCAACAGGAAAATAGTGAGGGACTGTAAGGTAGGCGTAGTGGTGAGACTCGCGTCCTACCAAGGTGTCCCGGTTTCGATTTCCGGACTTGGCGTCATACTTGGGTTGAGTTTGTTAGCTCTGGCTCTTGCTCCAAGTAGTTGTTTTGCCGATAGCCCGGTTTTCCCCTCTCCTTACAAAACCAACATTTCTTCGATTCATTGTCCCCAATTAGTGTCCCCACGCAAAAAATACGTCTGACTCCTAAATAAAGTTGATCATTAAGGTTCACTATCGATGATTTGCATCTGACGTCCAGAATGATACAGTATAAGGTCTTGTGGGAATTCTACTCTATTATCATGCAAAAGTTGAGAGATGGTTTTGTATTGTATTGTACACCAACATGGCTGTCTCATCAGGTGGTTGCAAACAAGCAGTTAGGGGTTACGTATAGCCTGGAAACAATGGGTAAAAATTATCAATGCAGCTTGCATTTCAATCAGCGAGCTATAGCAAGTTGTTGTTAATGAGTTCATTTATACAAGCACAAGTTGTATATGTGGCCTCACAGTATTTAAGTTTTCCAAGGATTGGTTTTGTTGTGTAGTTCCTTACATGTATATAATTTGCTGTCTGAAATTGAGGTCAGAACCTGTTTCTGAGCAGTTTTCGTGGGGAATTGTTTTCACTGTTTGTTTTGCTTGTAATGCTCAAGTGTGTCAGAGGGACTGAGCACTAGTGACATTAACATGACTGAATATTAGCATCAGTCAGATGTTTGCACAAAATTGAGTATCATTTCACACCATTTACTTAGCCTGGTTTCTTTAATAAAGTATTAAGTCCTTAACTGGTATAGCAAAACACATCTTCCACTGCCTTTTTTACTGAATGATTTTTAACTTTACAGCTCGAACATCAAGTAGTGCCACCATTGACTCACTGGATGATTATGCTCGTTACTCTGACGATGGCAATAGGGAGACAGATGAAAAAGTTGCAGGTGTGAATGAAAAAAAAAAAAAAAGGCAAAGGAAAGAAATTCATCAATTTATCCCTTTTTAACTATTAACTATTATGCTATCATTTTACAACTTTCAGTATTAGAATTTGAACTGAGAAAGGCTCACGAGATGATCAAGGCTTTAAGAGGATCTCTGACGGAAGCTACCGGTAAATGTGTGAAAGTCATGTTTTATTTGGTTTGTGCATGACTTTGGAAAATTTTTGTAGTGACTATGAAAATATTCATTTGAAGTTCTACTATGCATTAAGGGAACAGTAAATCAGTTAAGGTAGCTCAAACCAGCTCTTATTACGTAGAACGGTTGAAACTAGAACACTATCCCAATAAAGGGCAATGCCCTTACAATGCAAGGGCAACGCCCTTGCAATGTTCCATATGAAACACCAATTAATAAATTTTATTGCTAAAGAAAACGTGGCTATCATTGTGATGTATTAAGCTAATGCGGCAACAGAAAAGCTAAGCAAAAACACCCTACGTGTGTATTTGGGCTTTACAGTAGTTGCTCATGCAGTTTGTATCTCAAAAACAAACTCAGTGACCCCCATTTGTTTTTTATTGATGGAAAGAGATCAGCAGGCAAAATGAAACAAAATTTATAAAATTCTGTGGAGTGGATTCAGAGCCACCTTAATAATAATGACAATGACAATGACATTGACATTGACATTGACAATAATAATAATAATAATAATAATAATAATAATAATTTGATAGGTAGATTGAAAAGCTAGGGATAACATTCAATGTTGGAGTGGTGCAAAAGACTGCCTTGTTGGGAACTGCAAGGATATTGAGGAAAGTGTTGGAAATGTGATGATGAGATCATTCTGTTAGCCCTTGGTCATTTGTTATGACTCGCCTAACAGAAGAAATTATGGCAATGACAATAGCCAGAACATGATGTTAAACAAAGATGATCATAATAATAATAATAATAATAATAATAAATTGAAGGTGGCTCTGAATCTGCTCCACATTGCTAATACACCATACATTGTGTTGTAGTGCCAATCCTTCTTATAAGAGCATTTCCTAAAAGGGTTGAAATTGGTTTGAGCCACCTTAAGTATAACAATTTCAGAACAACACTGCTATGTTTGATTTCCCTTTGGTGATGGTTGCTGGAAGGTACCCTTATAAAAGAAACGTTGAAATAGTGTGAGAGTGGCCTTTTAATTTCTGCACTTGCATTGTTTTTATTTTTCAGAAACTGATACACCAGCAACTGAAGGAAGTACAGGAAATCGATCGGTGAATGAGTCAACCTCTGTTGGGGTAAGCTGTAGGCTTAATCCAGTATATTAAATATTGACATGAGTAGTGTGACTCCTGTACTTGTTATATCACAAAAGTCATCAACAAATAATGCACATACTTGATTACGGAGATAAACTCACTTGCTATTTTTCTTAGGATTCTCTGAGGCCTCATGAGAAGCGAGCCTTGAATTTTCTCGTGAATGAATACTTATTAAAGAATGGCTACAGGATGACTTCCATTACTTTCTCTGATGAAAATGCAGATCAGGTATTAAAATGAAAAGGAAAATGAAAATGAAAATGAAAATGATAATATCAATAGTTAAATCATTTGCAGAGTCTGCATGGTTCATGTGAAACATTCTCAGTTTGTTACAATTTTTTTTCTTTTTGAGGCTGAGAATAGGCCATTTCCGAGTTTACGTCAGCCTCGTGTTCAAAGCGAGTCTAAGTGCGATAGTTTTGTGATGGCAATTAGTTTTGCTTTGCATATGAATGAAAACTCATTTTAATAAGAAAGACTTCGCACTTAGACTCGCTTTGAACAAGATGCTGAAGTCAACTCGGAAATGGCCTATTACTAGTCTTTTCATAATTGAATCGTTGCTTTAAATTAGTTTTGTGCTGGAAGATTTGCATTTCTCGCGATACTCCTGCATCTTTAGAAGTTGACATGACACCTTGGTTAAAAAAAAAAAGCAACCTTTCTCTCTCAAGAAATCACTAGCTTTGATATCATCAAATTCAGGATTTTGAAGACTGGGATGATGTGGGCCTGAACACTGCAAAGCCACCAGATTTGCTGCACCTTTACAGAGACTATGGCCACCATACCGTACCTGATTTCATGCTGGTGTTGCAGTCAGTGAGAGACGAAAAAGCAAATCTGGAAGCAGAACACGCTAAACTACAAGAGGACTGCAAACAGCTGCGAGAGGAGATTGGAGAATTAAGATATGAGAATCATACATTAAGCGAAACTGTTGACAAACTTGAAAGGTAACCCCTTCCCTCAGGAAACAAAGCTGTTTTGAAGTTCGCCAAAGAGAGATCCATGTGTTATTCA
>BLFK01000759.1:96745-106745 GCA_014634185.1 Astreopora myriophthalma
TAAACTCACTTGCTATTTTTCTTAGGATTCTCTGAGGCCTCATGAGAAGCGAGCCTTGAATTTTCTCGTGAATGAATACTTATTAAAGAATGGCTACAGGATGACTTCCATTACTTTCTCTGATGAAAATGCAGATCAGGTATTAAAATGAAAATGAAAATGAAAATGAAAATGAAAATGATAATATCAATAGTTAAATCATTTGCAGAGTCTGCATGGTTCATGTGAAACATTCTCAGTTTGTTACAATTTTTTTTCTTTTTGAGGCTGAGAATAGGCCATTTCCGAGTTTACATCAGCCTCGTGTTCAAAGCGAGTCTAAGTGCGATAGTTTTGTGATGGCAATTAGTTTTGCTTTGCATATGAATGAAAACTCATTTTAATAAGAAAGACTTCGCACTTAGACTCGCTTTGAACAAGATGCTGAAGTCAACTCGGAAATGGCCTATTACTAGCCTTTTCATAATTGAATTGTTGCTTTAAATTAGTTTTGTGCTGGAAGATTTGCATTTCTCGCGATTCTCCTGCATCTTTAGAAGTTGACATGACACCTTGGTTAAAAAGAAAAAAGCAACCTTTCTCTCTCAAGAAATCACTAGCTTTGATATCATCAAATTCAGGATTTTGAAGACTGGGATGATGTGGGCCTGAACACTGCAAAGCCACCAGATTTGCTGCACCTTTACAGAGACTATGGCCACCATACCGTACCTGATTTCATGCTGGTGTTGCAGTCAGTGAGAGACGAAAAAGCAAATCTGGAAGCAGAACATGCTAAACTACAAGAGGACTGCAAACAGCTGCGAGAGGAGATTGGAGAATTAAGATATGAGAATCATACATTAAGCGAAACTGTTGACAAACTTGAAAGGTAACCCCTTCCCTCAGGAAACAAAGCTGTTTTGAAGTTCGCCAAAGAGAGATCCATGTGTTATTCATAGACTTTAAGGCCGGGCCAAACGAGAGCGAGAGTCGATGAGAGTTGACGAGAGTTGAAACTCTTTGAAACGGCTGATCAAACTCTTACACTTGGCTAAATGAGACAAAACTCTCGCCAACTCTCATGGAAAATTTGAACAGGTTCAAATTTGATGAGAGCTGGCGAAAGTAGATGAGAGTAGCCGAAAGGGCACGAGAGAGTTCCTTGCCAAACGAGAGCGAGAGTTTCAACTCTCATCGACTCTCGCTCTCGCTAACCAAAGGATTTCTTTTAGTATGAATAACTTACTGTAGTACGTACGGGCTTTTTGTTGTAATTTCAGCAAAGAAGTTGGTACATGGGTGACGCCGGATGCTAAAAGGAAAACATGATGCTGTTTTCAGTTTTTTCTCAGTTTTTTTTTTCCCTTTCCTCGTGTGAGGGGCTGGGCGTGTTGGTGTGCGTGGTTGTTAATTTTGTGGTCGTTCCTTTTGTGGTGTGCTTGGTCGCTCGAGGCCTCTTCTTTGCCATTTGGTTGTTAAGAATTCTTTTGTTCGTTGACCCATCGTTGATATTAGCTTCTATTGTGCGCTCCTATTCATTCATTTAATTTCTTTGACGTTATTAGTGAAAGAAAAGACGTCGCTAACTCATCACAACAGACTGAAAGTGATTCCACAAGCCTGTTACAAAACACTGTGATAATGGTGTCAAACACGGATGGTGTAACAGTGGACCAGATTGAATTTATGACACAAAGTCACGCCGACGATAGCAGCGAACGACTCGGTGTTTCTCAAAATACTGACGGTAGCACTGAGGATAACTCTTCTAATCCCGCTTATGAGGACACAAATGAAGGCACCAGAGGTGTCGTCCACGAGGCGGGACTTGCTGATTCGAAAACCGAAGATGATTTCGAGAATTGCCAGAATACTCCTGCAGATACCGAGAACGAATTAACACTAGACAAGGTGAGATAGTTATTTGCACTAACATGCGGTTTCTCTTCGCCAAATTCGTATGTTCTCACTTCCCTTTTTTCCGTTTGTCGTCCAGGAAGGCAACCCAGGTGTGGACCCCATGAAGCCAGCTACAAGTTCAACAGAACCTTTAACCAAAGAACAGTTTGAAACATCAAGGTAAGGTATTATTCAGGCCTTGGTAATCCGTTGTTGTTTCACAGTTCTAGCATACCGCGCACATGGCTCTTGCCTCTTGCCTAACCAAGCCGTGCGCTCATGGGAGGGCCGTTCAAAAAACGAATTCGCGAATTCTTGCTTATAGTACTTGGGGTTGAGGATGATTATGTTAAAAGTGAATGACTGTTACAATCGTACCCTATAATGAAAGAAATGATTATGAAGTACGGGTTAGGAATGAACTGAAGAAATGATCCTCACACTTTCTGGACAATCTAAGCAATTGTCTCTTACATGTATATGCACTTGAAAAATTCAAGTGACTCCAACGCACTGCACCGGCATCGGCCGCACTGCACCGGCATCGCAGAGGTCGTGGGTTCGAATCCCGTGGGAGTCACTTGAATTTTTCAAGTGCATATAAGAGACAATTGCTTAAATTGTCCAGGAAGTGTGAGGATCATTTCTTCCGTACCCTATAATTTTACTTATTATATACTCAACAAAATATCTCGTTTCTGATTGGCCAATGGCGAATGCATAAATAGGTTATAGAGTGCAAACCAGGTTATAGAGTGCAATACGGAAGTTGCTATGGAAACACCGTACAAAGTAGCGCGTTTGAGTAATTTTGTTGAGAATATAATAAATAAAAAATCGTATGAACCTGCTCGTGCATTTCGTGATTTATGGTCACTCGTGATGTTTTGAAAGTTCTCAAATTGCACTCGCCTGCGGCTCGTGCAATTTTGAGAACTTTCAAAACATCACTCGTGCCCATAAATCACGAAATGCACTCGCGTTCATACGATTTCCTATACTTATTTCGTTTTTTTTTGTGTGTATTTATTGTATTTTAATGGTTTATTTAACTCTTGTCTTCTGACTGCGTATTATGTAAGCTCATTACGGATCAGCTATTTTATTTTTGAATTCAATGAAAGCAGTCTTTCTTCTATGTTTACTAGTATTAATCATGTATTTTGTTACACGTCACGCCTCGATTAGCTTTCGTTATACGCATGGAGTGTAAATGTAAGAAATGCAAGCCCATCTTAGAAATAATCTTGAACTTGAACATGCATGTTAAGCGGCCCCTCTTGCAAAATTGCCTTTCAGAATGTCGTCTTTATCCTTTCGAAATAAACTACTGTCGTTCACCCATGTGCAGTTAGAAAACAGGCTATCAAATGAGGTATGTCCGTAACGTTGCTTTTCATTTGTGTTTCAAGCATGAGCCACTCGCGATTCTTGACTGCCTCATTTTTTTCCAAGGTCTGTAAGCTGTCCAATGCGGACGAGAATGCCGTTCTCATTCTTGCAAGATGTCTGCCTCACATCGTGCCTAATGTTCTGTTGAATAAAAGAGAGGTAAATACAAAGAGACAACACCTATTGATAATGGGTGGCTCGATCGTCTTGTCGAAGACACAGATGATGTACTACCAAAGGAACAAAACCAAAAACAATATATAGTAAATAAGTCCCAAACAATGGTTACTCTAGAGCGGTTTTCAAATTACTGTCGACGCTTTGTGATTGGCTTAAAAATCTCACGCCATTTATCAACCAATTAGAAGGAAAACCAAAATCAATCGCGACTTTACACGCACGATTTTCCCGCGCTTTGAGCAAGCTACGTGGAATAGCTACGAATTTTGATTGGGTCGTTGCGCTGTTTGCACCTGCTGTGATTGGTCCGGAGTAATTACTTTGGCATTGGTTTTACGACACTCAACTGAAAACCGCTCTATTGTGTTCGGTACCCGAACGAGGAGGTTCATATTGCACCAAATTACGGAAATTTGACGGCGTATTGTAGCACATTGTCATGTTTCGTACATCATTTTGACGATAGTACAATGGATTAGTAGGTTGTTCTAGTCAGTGAATTTAATCATGACGTTCAATAATATTATGTTTTCAGGAGCTTATTCCAGTAATTTTGTGTTCAGCAATTCACCACCCCGAAGTCAAAGAAAGAGATAATCTTCTTCATATGCTGTTTAATCTCATTAAAAGACCCGATGAAGACCAGAGGTAGGAAAAGGCTCAACAATTCAGTATTCTCAACCTTTTTGTCAGTTATCCGAGTGTTTTGAGCCAAAATTGAAGTCAGGGGGTCTTGTGTAAAGTTTCAGTGATCTTACACCTTCTGCTAAACACTGACGTTGTTTCATTAAGAAAGTACAATAAATGTTCGGCTTGAACGTAAACGCAACTTGTTTCCAACGGGACACCATGGAGTTCACAGGAACTTGCTCAGCTGGCTGCCTTACGAGGTATTCTCAAAGTCTGAACGAAGTCCAACGAAGACAGTGAACTGTAGACTCATTTGCCAGCTGCTCAGTCGTTCCGTGTTTACCCGCGATGAAAGAGCATGGTACACCTGTATACCAAGTTCCTCCCTTCGCACAGTGCGCCGGTCTGGGGAGATTCGTCGTGGGGAAAAGTAGAGTTTCGCCTATGCTCGGAATACTCGACTTTGCTTCGTGAAGGCAGCTTGACAGACTTGCTGTTCTTGTGCCGTTGTGTGCGGAGCCCTTAGCCTTGTTTTATTTTCGTTGTCAGGCAGATGATCATGAGCGGCTGTGCTGCTTTTGCGCAGGTCGTGGATCCTACTCGTATTGAGGCTGAGCTCTTACCACAATGGTGGGAACAGGTAAATAAGATTTCAGCACTCGGCACAGATCTTTATAGGGTGCCCAAACTCAAGACGTGCTGGTTTTCTTGTCGCACATGTTGTTGGTTTGTTGCCATTCATCGACGTGAATACTTTTTGGCGCAGTCAGCTATTTACTGCATTTACCAATATTGAGCAAGTTGTGGCACCAAAGTTGCACATGAGCGTTATGCGTGTATAGCACGCTTTTGTTGATCGAGGAACCTAATTGTCCCTGGGAATAATCACCGTTACTTTACTTGTAGACTGCTGTGTACCTAGTGTTCCATGGGACTTACACTTTTGTGTTTTCAGATTAGTCACAAGTACGTTGAAAGAAGACTTCTCGTCGCAGAAGCTTGTGGGGGGCTAGCGCCTTATTTGCCGGTGAATGTAAATTTAGTCACTTTTTTTATTGCTCAGGAAAGCTCAGTTTTCGATACGCAATCGTGAGGTTGCTCGTTCTTTCTGCATGCTGGCTGACAAGTTCTGTTTACTTCATTCCGGCCTTCATTTTTGACTTCTTGACTGTTTCTTGCCTCTATAGGATTACATTCGCAGCTCTTTAGTATGGTCGATGTTAAAACAGATGCTTAGTGATGACCGAAACGAGGCTGTTCGTGAGGCGGTTACCAAGAGCCTGGGGCTAGTGGTTGCCTTTATTGAAAACGTTGATAAATATGACCAAGTAGGTCGTCTGACATTGTTGTGGAAAATATAGCATCACAATGTATCTCCTTGCTTTAGTCTTGTACACCAATGAGAGTTCGTTTTTGGATATGCTAAGTCAAATATCTTTTTTTTGTCCCTCGGTTGTTTATTCCATTTGCTTTTAGGCATATGAGCTGCTTATGGACACGCTGTTTGACTCGTCAGAAAAAGTGGTGAAAACATCCAAGGAAGTGTTTTTTCCGTCCTTTGCTACTTGGTCCCAGGACCTTGGAAGACTGGAATCTCATCTTTTTCCATCGTTGATATCTAACTTGGAAAATACCCTAAAAGTATGTCCTTTGACATTTCATACCTTAAGTCCGAAACAATAAAACGTGCATTAACAACTTACACGTAATCGCAATGTACTCATCGAGTCAGGCAAAACGAATTGTTTGTAAGGAAAGTGAGTCAGTAAAACTAGCTGGGATTTGCTGGCTCGGTTGTGCTACTCGAACTCTGAGAATTTTTGCTTTTTCTGCCTTCAGGATTTCGCGCTGCTTCAGGAAGTTTGCAGGGAATCTGAGGACGTTGAAAAAGTTCAACGAACTGCCCAAACTGTTGCAACCAGACTTCTTCGCTGTGTTCAAGTCCTCGCATCGCTTATTCCGGCGCTGTTTGTTACGGTTCTTCGGACGGGTAAACTTGAATAATTAAATGTTACATTTATGTGTAATTCATGTCTTTGAGAACGGACCGTTACCCATTCCTTTCATCTCATATGGTTATGTTTATTCGTTTTTAGCCCCATTTGCTAAGAAACCCGAGGATGTTGAACGCTATAACGTTCCTCGTAAGTACTTCCCTCTTTATATGCCCACATTCACTGAAAATTTTAAACAAGCAGAATGATCAAATTATACTTTACACGCACGTTGCCTTTATGCGTTAAATGTGTTTATTCTTTGGTATGATATATCCTTGTGTTGTTTTTAGTTTCACCAGATAGATTTTTAACTCCGTCGTCACCACTGACCGACGTTGAAACAATTTTTGGCGGGAACCAGACAGTCGCGTTTCACGTTCGTCGATTTGATAAACACGTGTCGGAGGACCAATTTGAGTCATGGGATAGCTTATCTTGGATTCATTACGAGTGGTAAGAAACAAATTACGTGCTCGCCATTTTTTATGATACAGCGTGGCTTAAGGCAAATTCGGTAGGCGCTAACGCTCATCGTTCAATTTTAAGGAGCTAAAACAAAAAACGCGTTCTTGAGCCATGGACGTCAACCATAAGTAGACCTTCCGTGCTCTTAAGCAGTGGTTTTGCCCAAATTTCTGAGCAATTCGACTCCATAAGGATAAAGACGCTGAGCAGTACAAATATGGTCGCGCCAAGGCAGGTTAAAAGCGGAACACTTACTTTCGGTTGCCTGTCGGTCCGTCGCTCAAAACGCCTTTGCTTATTTTCTTGTTGAACACCGCGCGTATGAAAGTAGAGGCTTCTGTTTCATTGCAGACAATGCGATGGAAATTGGTTCATGCATTCAGCTGTGAGTGCAGCGAGTTATGGTGAACTTCGTAAGAAGTTTGATGAGCTCTTACAAGAAGCTAGAGTTGCTCCGTCTAAGCACACTCTTGTGCGTCTCTCTCTTCAAGTGCTGTTCAAACTTTTGGTGTGCGTCATAACAAATTTTCTCATTTTCCTTTTTCAGTTTGCCAAATCTCTGTGAAATCGTTGGTGAGTACAGTATTAATGGAAACTCGTATTAAAACAAAACCTTTTCGCATTTTTGGGTTGTACTTAACAATGTTTGCCGTTTCAGGAAAAATCCATGTAACAATGAGGGAGAGCGTGCGGCAACTAATTGCACTTTTCCGTTCATTTTGCATCACATTTGGACGACCATACGCAGAGAAAAGGGTAAGAGAATAAAACTGACTGAAGGGGGCTGAAAGTGAGTGCTGGCTGGCACGCAATAGACCTCTCCTCCATCCCTCCCAGCCCCCCACGGTAAGTTATGACACGGGGCTGGGGTGGATAACATGCAAAACGGCTTGAGCAAACATTTTCCCGCCATTTCGAATTTTATCCACCTCAGCCTCGTTTCGTAACTTACCGTGGGGGAGTGGGAGGATTACGGTAACGGGCTGTTGAAGTTTACTATCAGATGAAGCGTGTTTTCATTGCATTTGCTTTCAGATCAAACCTTTTTGTATGGACAGACTTAACGTTCTGGCAATGACAGGCGGTAAGGATTGCCGGCTCATCAGATCACGTTGAATAACAACACTTTTATGGTGAAGGTAACAATGTAAATACGCAAAACAGAGGCGCTCAAAAATGTCTTATAAAGCAGCAGATAAACTTAGATCGGTAAATTTTATGCTCATTGTCATTGTTATTTAAAGGCAGTCGATTCCTCCTCGATTCACATTTTAACAGCAAATTTCAGCTTAATTTGAAATTTATCACGCGTAGCAGTGCAATCGCAGATACTGGACTTTAAAGAGAACCTTCGGTCCGACCTAGAAAAACTTGTATCGCTTTGAATATTGTTTACAATCGAATGTGTTTGAAGATTTTTTGAAGAACGCTTTGTTACCGGAAAATTAGAGTGGCTTTTTTCGACTTTCAAATTACCCGGTCGCCTCCATCTTGAACAATTGTGACGTTTTATGGTTGCCTTATTGTTCTTATACAAAAGCTCTTTGTTTCAGAACAGTTGAGCAACAGTAACACAACACAATTATTTAAGACGGTGGCGCGCGGGAAACTTAAAAGAGAAAACTCTGAAAGTCAATTTTACCCGTACCAAAGTGTGTTTTGAACGTTTTCAAGAAAAATGTGACTTTAAAATTTATTTCCAGCAATTTCAAATCATACTCTTGTCGGATTGGACGTTTCTTTAACCTTAAGTTTTACGCGAGATAACGCTAGGTACGGTATTGCTTCTCAGTGCAAGTTAACGAAGGAAATGCCATTTCACGTTTTCCTTGTCATAAATATTATGCTGAAAAAATATCACTTTTTTTGGTTTTAGAAAGAAGAAAACGTCTGTTATCTAGTGCATGTCTTCCCGTTTTAGCAGCTGGAGTTCTCGGCTGCTTCGACGTGGTAAGAAATTCCTCAGTTTGTGTGTTTCTTGCTTGACTTGACGTGTTAACGAGTTTCTCATTCCCTTGTAAGGAGGACGATATATCTGAACTGACATCATTACTACGTCACTCAGTGATTGCTTTGGCGGAGACCTCGGCTCCATTCGATGGTCCTATTATTATGTTCCAGGAATTAAGGTAATTTGCATCTCTCAGTGAACCAGTGGGTGCTTACCATTTGGCGAAAAATTCCAGAACTATCGGGAAAAACTCAAATGATACACCGATCTCCCGGAAATTTCGGGGTACCTCCAGAGGTACGCTTTTCTTCCCATTCGCCAGGAACGGGTAGTCAGAAATTCCTTTGCCATTTTTCGAATCTTCCGTTTCCAGGGGTCCGTTTCTCGAAAGTCCCAAAAGGTTTACGGGCCCGAAAAGCAATTTGTGAAACTGCGATCCGCTTATTCCGAAAATCTGGTCTGCGAGCATGCTTTCAAGATAGGAAAAAGCAAAGCAATGGCAAGATTTCCTGCTTAAAACGTTTTCCTTTTCGAGATAAAGAGGGAATTGTGCCACCCGAAATACGCCCGAAAAGTTTCGGGGCTTTCGAGAAACGGGCCCCAGGCCCATTTTGTGGATCTTACCGCGGTTTTATGTTTGAAAACGGAATAATTTAATGATATGTGCAATTTCGTCCGGCTAATCGGTACTTACACAACAATCACTCCAACCGGAGCACCAGTGCCTATCGATACTTTTCATTCAATTTAACTTACCTTGTGAAAAAAGGTCAGTTCACAAGAAAATCTGTGTACGAATTTAAAGATTTGGCTGTGCTGTGGAGGCGGCGTGTCCCAGTGGTTAAGGCGCTGGGATTTGCACGCGGTTGTTCGGAGTTCAAATCCCGCTCGGACCACCAAATGGATTGTCTTCGGTTGCGAATTCAACTCTACCACGCCTTGTAAATAGCCAACTGGTTGCCACCTTCCAGGTGAATGTCTTAACTTTGTTCTGTTTACTTGAGTTGTTTCTATACGCAGCCCCACAAGGTTAATGTTTCTCATAGTTGTTCACGCTGCCCTCAGTCTTTTGTCGTGCCCTGATAGATCCCAACGTGATCGTAAAGCTTGTTGACATTTTGGCGACTTAAACGCAACTATAATCGACATTATTGTTTCAGTGCCTCATCACGATACCATCAAGTCCTGATTGGTGTTTTATGGCAAATTGTCGTCCACGCCGAGGCAAATATTCGCAGCTCAGCAGCGCCGCTGTTTACTGTAAGTCATGGTGGTGATATCGCAAGTTTTGGAAACATCTACACGTACACTTTCAGTAATTGTGTTTCAAAACAAGTTAGCGGTAATCTGTGAAGTTGATATTGTTTAAAACAACTTGCAAAAGGATCAAAATCCATTGTTTATGATCTGTGAACTCCCTTCCATCAATGTTGAACCGACTTACCAGTTATTTTTGTTGTGAGTTGTTTTTGAGTGTGTAAGGATACGTGCTTTAGCAAATGCG
>BLFK01000759.1:109245-116815 GCA_014634185.1 Astreopora myriophthalma
TTAGTTCTCTTGCCCCGGTTGGTAGTCATGGCGACGATAAATAACCAATTACATGACGAGAACAGACGGAGGGAGATTGCGCTCGAGTTAATGGAAGCTTACGTGTCTTTAACTTGCTGCTGTATCCTTTTATAGTCTAACCTGAGCGTGTCATGGAGACACGGTGGTTCAAGCGCTTGAAGATCCAGCGTGATGTTACTGGTTCTTGTGTGAGCGCTTGAGTTGTCCCTTTCGTTACAATAGTCCACAACGTTTTCAGTCAGCTTTTGCAAGTGTAAATCTTCCCAGAGAGGACCAATTTCCGTAAATGATCAGTTGAATGTTTGCATTTGTTGTTTTTCGTTACTTTTCGTGGGTCGTAGAGCAGCCTTGGCTGCTCTGAGATTGTTCATTCCTACTTCTTTTTCTTGACCAAATTTAGTCATTTCTATCGATGTGATAAATGACTACATCATCCCAGGACTGCGGGCAGTCAAACAGGATGTCGAGACACTTGCTCCAGATAACGAGGTAACCACAGATCACAGTAAAATGCAATTCTTTTCTCTGGATGCAGAGTGAACCGGGGTATAGCCAGTGATTGATGTATCGCGTGAATGCAGAACTCGATAATGCGGTCGTCAAGGGCAAGAACGAGCTTGCAACTTCACACATGTGCACGTTTTTGTGCAACTGAGCACACTGCAGTCCATAATGTCTCTGAGGAATATTACGTGAACAAGCTCCGTTCTCAAACCGTTATATTTTTGTTTTGTTATTGTTTTTTTTTCCCTTCAGGAAACCGTTCTCGTCCTTCTTAAGGAGTGTGAAACTAAAGTGGAACAGAAGTCTTTCGCGACGTAAATGCTTGTGTTTTTATCTGTTTGCTTTTATCAATTGATTGTATGTTTGTTAATAGCGTTTTCTTGTTGTCTTTGTCACAGCTTTCCTGCGAGCAGCAAGATAGGACAGGAAATCAAAAGCACCTTTATAAGTGGATTGCATCGATTAAAGGACGCTCCGCGACCAAAGATGGCGGACATTTTCAAGAAGAAAGATCGGTTCGATTCATAACGTGTTGTATTCGCGTTAAGTCGTTGCGCTAGCGAGAGTAGCCATTGATACCAGTGCAATCGCGCATGCGTGTCTTGAGTATCCGGTACTTACGGGCTGGTAATAACATGAACGATAGCGAAAAGGCACCGTTGAATGCTTACTGCAAAGTTGGGTCGGCTTGGCTTTCCGTATAACGATTGCGCTAAAACCCGAAAAGGAAGTTGAATTTTCGGGTTACATCTCCTTATATGTGATTGAACTCCAGCAGAAGCAAGAGATGTCGTGACGATAAATTGAATACCACGGTTATTTATTTCGACCTGTCGACTTATATTGAGAATCAAATCGGCCGAGAGTTGATCAAACAAGTTTGTTATACCTCCCAACTCAAATACGCTTTCCGATTGGAGGAGAACGTGTCACGTGCCATGGTCAAAACTCACTAACTCCCTAGGGCGAACAAAACTCACTAACTCCCTAGGGAAACAACGACTCGAACTTTCGACTCGCACGTGATCAGTTCGTGCACCTTTGAAACGGCGGCAAATTTGTGTGCCCGCCGACGTCAAGCAAATAATTTTTACGCAGTCATGGCAGCTAAACGGTTTCAAACAAAAAGCTGAAGAAGAAATTGAACAGCTTCTACGAGACAAGAGCTCGAAATCTACTAACAAGGCCCCCCATAATGCAGTCAAAGCATTGAAAGACTTCTGCAAAGAGCAACATTTGGAAGAAAGCTTCCAAGAACTGAGCAAAACAGACCTTAACTCCTAGCTCTGGAAATTCTACACCAGTCGTAAGTCGTAAGCTGACATCCGTGTATTGTTCTATTTTGAGTTGGGAGGTATAACAAAACACTTAATGACTGGCCCCTCGGGAAACAGTGAGTTTTGTGTCCCCTCACTGTTTCCCTTGGGGCCAGTCATTAAGTGCTTAATAAACGACGAATGATTCATGTGAGACGCATTATGCGTCAAGATAAATACGGAAAATGAGCACCAGACGCATTATTCTCCTGAGACGAATTATGCGTTTGTTTAATTCGCCTAAAATTCGCGTAAAGTAGACTTCTTCGTCTCCGGGGAATTATTCGTCAAGATAAACCCGAGACACACAAAACAGAGGAACTTAGCAAGAACTTTGTAACCTCCCCAGGAACACTCTAATCTCCCTACTCTAATCACTCTCGTCATACTTGTATTCGTCCGCTGGTATTTTATGCGTCTCCGAGTTTCTCGTACCCTGCGAGCAGTGGTTTCTCCTACGCCAAACGAGAGAGAAACCACTGCGAGCAACCGCTCGCTCCTTTGAGTTAACCGCCGTCCAGCGCCGGGGACGAATAAATTAATTTTGAACCAGTAAAACCAGTTTAGAAACTGGTTTAAGCACTCGCGTATGCGTCAAACAACAACCGCTGTATTTAGGCGAGCCTACTGTGTAGCGATCAAGAATCAAAATGGCGTGTAAGTCCACCGCCAGCGGTCCTAATCCTGCGAACGATTACTTGTACGATAAAGCTTTGCGTACTATTGTTGAGGGCTTGAAATCCTTTGGGATAACGAAGCTAAGCAAAGAACAAAGACAAGCTCTTCTCCATTTTTCAAAGGGTCACGATGCAACGATACGGTAATTAAGTCAGTTTACATCACGTGAAAAATCACGTGTAGCATGACGCTCGCGCATGCTCGATGGAAAAGCAAATGGTTGCTCGCAGTGGTTTCTCTCTCGCTTGGCGTAGGAGAAACCACTGCTCGCAGGGTAAGTTTCTCGTGAAGAGACGCATTATGTGTCTCAGAGTAATAATGCGTGCTCCAAAATAAATACAGCCAATCATTGGTCACCGCTTTCTACTGACTTACGGCTGTAAGGTATAGCCTGTCTGATTCACGAGATATCTTGCTAGACAATGCTAAGAAATCTTTTGGTTTGAAAAGTCTAGCACGGTTTTGATGACCTTAAAATGTCGTGATGATACAAGGTTCCACGGTATAGCCTCATGCACCTGTTAACAGAAATATCATTCCGATTGTAAGCCATTTCCCCTTAATTCTTTGTTGAATTAACAGACGTAAAACTTGTTTTAGTCTTCCGTTTTCGTATTTTTCAGTTGGATTGTTTTGCTTTGTATTTTGAGTTATTTTTGTTGCAAATATTGTCGAATTTCCCAAGTGGATTCGAGTAATGCCAGCGTTGATCTATCTCTTACCTGTCTTTCATACTAGTTATTACCCCACCCACCCGCCCATCCCCGGTTATAAGCGCCACCGTTTAAAAGCCCGCCCAAGACTCGTAAACGGGACTTTACTGCGACTATCTACAAAACGGAAACCTTAACAAATTGTTGATGCAACAGCACTTCCATCACTTTCATTACTGTTCATTCAACTCCTTTTGAAAAAAATTTGGAATTTTCGGGCAAGCTTTCCGAGTGTTCCGACAAGGGGAGAAGATATTAGCCAAAACAATGTAAATGACATGTCGCGGTTTAAAATAGAAAGTAAATGTTTGTACCTAATTTTGCAAAACAGCTTTTAAATGAATTTATCAAGTTGAAAAAGGTAGGTATTATCTTTCTTTTCATTGAATATAGCTTAAGGCTGTATTCAATGAAAAGAACTACTTTTGTAGTTACACTCATGCGTTCCCGGAAGTATTTGTAAGCAGTTTAAAATAGCGAGTCATCTTTCTGCCGTGGCTGTAAATATATTGTTTTTAACTGTTGGAGTTGTGCTTTTGTTTCGTTTAGTTTCAAAGTCTTCAATTAGCGAAAAGCAAATGTCATTGGCCTGGTTGATGCGGAAAACGGTGATCTGAAGATAGCAAATGAAGAAATCGGTCAAAAAGGGAAAGAAAACTTGACAGCTCATTTCCCCCGGGTATGAATTGTAGACTTAAAGCTAATGGTGTAGACAGCTGCTAAATGCTCCAATATTTCATGTTAAAGAAAAACCCCTTCAAACATTTTCTTTGGGTTCGCTCAGCATTAAAACCAATTCCCAAGCTAAATAAACAAAAATAAATAAACTAGTAATAGTTTTCACTAAAGCTGCCCCCGCTTTTTTTATAAAATGGAGTGAAGAATATGTGCTGAAATGACTGTGTATTGGGAATAACCGTTTATTTTTCAAACTTTTTACTGTTATCTGACAGGTTTGGTTATTTGAATAAATCTGGAAAATTTCACATTAAAATAGAAACTTAAAAAGATATCAGTATATTTTGCCTAATATAATAAAAAGTCCTATGAAAAAATGTATTTCGAAATTCCGAAAGCTTAATCTATGCAATAATTATTCCGCGCATTGAAAAACTGGGCACTGTAGGTACATGTCGCCCAAGACAATAGCATTCTGGGCGATGTATATTTTGCCTAATATAATAAAAAGTCCTATGAAAAAATGTATTGAAACTTCAACATGAACACCATGAATAATAACCCTCGCTATGAAGGAACAGTTAAGAACAACGTTTTTCCCATGGTGATGTCATGAGAACCACGCTTTGTAAATAGTCATCTATTTGCCTCCTTCCAGCTGGGTTTCTTAAGACTCTTAACGTTGTTCTGTTTATTTGATTTGTTAGTTTGTATACACGGCTTCACAAGTATAAAAAAAGGTTCCTTACTATTTTTTTTTAAAAGCCGTGATATACGATGCGCCTTATATACCTGAAACAGGTATATAAAAAGCCTCTCTAAACCCCAGCTGCAGTCAACTTGCATGATATCTGGTCTAGGTTTCTTTCGCCGACAATACTCCAAATGTGAAAAGTAATTTGTCACAAAGACACGGCATTGATTAATTATTGACATAATATTTTAAGTGCCAGCACAGGCAGCTCAAGTGTAATGTGTGAGGAATCGAGAAATATCCAATCTTGTTCCGAGAGCTTTTCTCCGAGGTTGAAAAATATCTAATACGTATTTCGCACAATTCGTCAATATTAAGTCTATTCCGACGTTTTTTACCTATAAACAACTTTATTTCATAGACGCCTTATGTCTTCTAGCCGATTTTAATGCCGTTTCGTCGATTTTCTTTATCCGAGTGGTGTACGCTGCTGGGACGAAAGAAAATAAACGAAATGGCGTTGACACGTATACATTACTCAGACAAAAGAAAATCGAAGAAATGTAGTTACTACCGGCCGGCTAGAGGATACAAAGCGTCTATGAAATAATGGTATTTCTAGCGAGATAAATAGATAGACTCAATATTGAAGAAAGTCTCGTCTTTGTTTGTGCGAAATCTAGCACTCGATAGCCCACGTATTACGCTGGTCTACCTGTGGTACCAGCAACTTCCCCAGTTTATTACCGAGTATCAGTTTCCTTTTAAAATCCATACTTACAGAACATACGATTTGTCTGTAGGTGTTCTTCTCGACGCACGCCTCAGTTATAACGAACATATCACTGCTTCGAATTACCTTTTTAAATTGAAACAAATGAACAGAATCAAGCATTTCCTGGATAGGAAAACGCTTTTGTTAGTAATAAATTCCTTTGTTTTTAGTAAACTTCAATATTGTTCAACTGTTTGGAGTAATACCAGCAACAGCAATATTGACAAGTTACAAAAAGTCCAAAATTTCGCTGGACGAATTATTCTGGGACTATAAGAAAGTATGACCACATTTCGGATGGACTGCGATCACTGAAATGGCTTCCTATCAGCAGGGAAAAACTTATTCTAAACGATGCTACTATGATGCACAAATGCATTAACAAACTTGCTCCAGACTATCTTGCTCATATGTTCAAACTACGTTCCCAGCCAAGTCCATAATAGACAAACTCGATCGTCTGGTGCTTTGGATATACCCTTATGTCGCCTGTCAACAGGGCAGCGCTCTTTTGCTTTCAGAAGAGCCAAACTCTGGAACTCTTTGAATGATAATATTAAGTCCTTAAAATGCCCCAAGAATTTTAGGCGTCATTTTGCAAATGTTTTATTAGGTTGATATTCTTGATACATCTTTTGTAATTATAATATTATTGTACTCATATTCTTAATTAATTTAAATTTCAATTTGTAATTTTTAATTCTAAATTTCAAGTGCACAGTTAAAAAACTGTATATGAGCCTAGAAATTAATGTACACCTGTATGACGTCCAATTGAAAAACGAAAGGTCTAAGATTAAGATCTAAGATTAATTTAAAATTAAAAAGTAAAACTTGATCCAATTTGGTTTTCTTGAAGAAACATGGCGAGGAGAATGCCTTAAAAGCATTTTCGATCCTCGATGTTAAAAAAATTGATTGGGGAAGGTAGATTCCCCTAAAAGCGCGCGCCTAGGCTCTAGAAAGATTATTTATTATTATTATTATTATTACTTTATTTTATTACTATTTTTTTTAAAGCCGACTACATTTCTTCCTCTTGTCCGGCAAGTGTTTCGTTCTTGTTTGGTTTTTTATATCAGCGAACTCTGACTCCAATTGTCGTATTCATGATTCTTTTTTTCCCCTTTGAATAGACTTGCTATCTTAAGTTTTCTGGTTGGAGTATATGAAACGAACATTGATGGACAAGGCGGAAGGAATATTTTAAATTTTCAGACAAGTTAATCAGTGTTATTGATATCATAGTGTAAACGTGAAACGTAAACTCAAACTAAATCTTTGACTAAAACTATATCAAAGTCATAATCTACGTAAAGGGGTGTGCTTAGTTGAGTTTAATTCAATATTAGTTTTTCGTTGTCCTGGAGGCGTAAAACCTGATCATTAGTGATCTTCACATGTTGTCGACAGCCAGATTATGCAACATTTTAAATTACTTTTTATTTGAATATTTCATGAATTTTTTTTAGGAAGGTTCTTTCGTTGACTATATTACCATTATGAATGTCTCAGTGTGAATATTTAGGGTAAGCTTTCTGTTATGAGTCAGATAATCGTATTATTATCCTAAAGTTTCTTTGCACGCCAATGGCGATCGAATATGAGCCGTTTTATCAGGCGGTAATGTATTTAGAAAACTTAATATCCTGTCCATACTTCTGAACCTTTAAGGATTTTTATGAGCCATATATATTTGCATACTTAAAGAAGATCACTTCAATAGTCATGATATTCCGTGCATTGTGATCGGATATTTCTTCTCACGAAATATATGTGCCGGAAAATAAAACCAAATCTTGAAATTCTGTCAAATCAAATTGAAGTTGCTCCTATGCTGTCAGTTATTGCTCTGCACATTAGAACTGCGATCATCGATGTTTGAGTCAGTTACGCAACTACGTACAGGATCACAACGTCATCACCAGATACTCAGTGTAAGTGTCGAGTAACCGACTTTCAGTTAATTAACAAGTCAACGATAGTTTTCTATGGTCTGTACCCTTAGAAGCCATAGAAATGACGCCATGAAATGCTTATAACTCAAGTGGAAGTGGTTTTACTGACACTGGCAATAAAAACGACTTGTAAAAGCGAGGTTCCTTTGACGTCGATCTAGACTTATCTTTCCACTTTTAAAATGCTTTTTAAATTTCCACTTTTGGGCCTCCTTAAGGTTCCCAAGTGAGGG
>BLFK01000759.1:120549-158049 GCA_014634185.1 Astreopora myriophthalma
AAAAAAAAAGGCCTTGCGGAATCACTCTAACCCTAACCCTAACTTAGACTTAAACTGAGCAAATCTGAACCAGATTTACAATGAAAAGCTGTTCAGTTTCACGTCGATCGGAGCCAAGCGATCAGTTGTCTAGATAGTCCGACTTTTGATATACCTTCCCTATCCCGAGTAGCACATGATGATGACACCTGCAAGTCCGATGAAAGTAAACACAATAGGGCCATTTATACGGGAGAAGATAAGACGCGTCTTGGCTAAGACGCGTCTTAAATAAGACGCGAACTGTACCATTTATACGTTCGCGTCGTACATGAGACGCGAAATTCTCGTATAAATGGTTCGCGTCTTATTTTGGGTGACTCGTCAACGAGTGTTGTCGTCACGCATGTGACAGGCATGCGCACTTATAGTTCACGTCTTATTTAAGACGCGGACAAAATAAGAACAGGCGAAAATTCTGTTCCAAGATAAGACGCATTTTATGTAAGTCGCGTCTTAAGACGCGAACGCTTGTTTTGTACCATTTACACGAGCAGTTCGCGTCCTATTTAAGACGCGTCTTAGCTAAGACGCGTCTTGTTTTCTTCCGTATAAATGGCCCTAATATCAACATGATTACATCATGACATGGCTTTTGGAGTAAGACGCTTGTTCCAAGAATGACACCACCAGTCCACTTTCATGTTCGTCTTTTTTCGTCCATTTTGCTTGTATTGTTATACAAGCAAATTGGACGTCTACATATTTAGAAAATTCGCACTCAAGAACAGTATGGCAAATTTAATATAGATTTCTCGGACCTATGTACTTTGAAATGAAATAGACGGTAGATTTAAGATCCTACTGCCCAACATTTCAAAAGAGAGTTCAATAGATGTGTTGATATGTACTTTCTTGGTTGTGTGTTTTGTTGTCTTACGCCGGTGACACACGGTTCAACATTTGCTGGCCAACAGATGCGAGAGACTGAAAACTTTTGTTTTTCCCGCTGAAACTCTTTCCCAAACTCATCAACTCGAGGCTCAGCGTATAAAATTTATTGTTCCTTGCCAACATGGCTGCCGCGTGACAAAAGGCCATAGGCCATTCAACTCGTTGAACAGTGTTGAACGCAGCTGAACGAAAATAGAGTCAGTTTAGTTTTTAAGATTATTTTGGATGACCACTTCCACATTACTGCATCTTTTTAAAATTGTAAACATGTAAACTAGTCAGCGAAGCTAAGCTGTGAATAAGACATAATCGTTGGTGTTGTTTCTTTGTATTTTACTTAAGTTATTCTTCAGTGTTACTCAGTATAATGATTCTTGGATGGCGCTGTCCACACAACCACTTCAAATTAAGTGATTGGCAGCTTTTACGCTTTTCATGATTATTCAACCGTAATCCATACAGATAAAATATATTTGACAATAGTTATTCCACCACCATTAGTGGGCTTTCGCACACATTTACCAGCCAAAGCCACTGCTTGTGTTTTCTAAATTTGTGCCAAAAATGATATCAGTTAACTTCAAAACGTTGCTGATTGCGGCACAAAACGAAACACACTACTGTACCCGTCCGTACACGTTGTCATCAAATAAACGCGTTTGATACTTGAAGCCCCAGAAATAAAGGATCACAGCTGAAATTTCCGGCATCAAATGGATCAACAGATGCCCAATTTAATATTGAGCGCCAAAACAAGCAGAAGGTGCTAATTATGGAATACCATGCAAATGATGTGAAAAAAAAAATTGCTCAGTAAGCTGAGCACAATCTGTTAAGCCGCTGTACCTAGTATATGTGAGTGCGAAGACCATTAATTAACTGTGTTTTCGCATGCTTTGAAAGCCGCGAAAATCCGGCTACACAAAGAAAAAGGATTGTATTGAATTCTCATTATTCTTAAAAGGTTAGTAGTTCATTCACACGCAGTTTACTTGAACTGATTGTTACGTCAGTAATGGCCATGAGGGTCTATTATAGGGGGTCGCACACTCCGAAAAACCGCCTTATTTTGTTCTTTTTAAACCACGAACCGCTTTGTTTTTCTCCTTGAGACCGAACCCGCCTATAATCTCCTATAAACCCTTTTGAAAATCAGCCACCAAACACACGAAAATCGAAAACCGCCTGATAAAGTTATCAATTCCCGCAACCGCACAGTAATTTCTTGACCGTAAACCGCCACAAAAACACTACTGAAACTCCAAGATTTTTTGGCTTGTTTCTAAGTGCGTCAAGCACACCTGCCAAACGGAAGTCAGTTTCAGGTCTTGCATCGGAAACTGGTCGGTGATGTGTGAGAAGATGACATAATTACGTTTGTTTTGTGGTGAGCATTTTCATTATTGCCGGCTCTCGAGGCAACGTGGTAGACACTTAAATTTCTGAGTTTCAGTATACTTGACGCTGCTAACAGGTTTACTGAAAAGTCTGGCCTTCGGCAATAGTTACTATCACTTTCAAGCCATAGGCGTTACACAAATTAAAACAGTGCCGATGTAAAAATGGTATTCGTGTCGTTTTGAAAAGATCTCGTTGTTTAGTTATTTAGGGTGCAAGGCACATGACGGTCTTATAATTAGTTGCTGACAAACTGAGAAATGTCAATTTGCAAGGCCGGGGAATTGTCCGAAAAATGTTTGACTGAACTGTAAATGTGGTTCTCTCGTTGTATTTATTTCTCTGTATATTTCTAATATATTATAACTCGAAGTTTTAGTGTGAAAGTGAGTGCTGGCGAGAGGAAAGCATTGAGTCAACTGGACAGGGTAAAACGCCGCCGCTACGTACAGTAGAGAATTATGTTAGTTGAACAGAAGTGTAAGCAGCGTGAACGGTGTCAAAGATTCAGTTTCGGAGAAACTCTTGAAAGGGTAATATCATTACACTATTTGGAATACACTTTTTTTTTTTTTCAATAAGAACTTCTAATTTTAGAGATGAGGCTAAACGTTCTTATATCTTTCTGCGATGTGAGGCTGAAAACGTTCTTAAGATGCTCTTAAATTTACGTGCCGTAGCACCGAAATATACGTAGGGGGGGGGGCACATCACGAGCGACGAAGGCACGAGCTTCTATTGGGGGTCCGGGGGCATGCTCCCACGGGAGATTTTCAGACCTGGCGTCCCTAAAATAGCAGTTCAAGCCTTGTGGTAGCAGGTTCCAGTCATTGTTATGCGCCGATCAACTCGAAACTTCAACATCCCCCCCCCGGGCAAACCCCGGGCATTTGAACTTTTGAAGATTAGATCGTTCAAATTCCCGCCCCCTCGGGCCAAAATGGTGTTCAAATGCCCCACCTTATCGTCGGATCGTCGGAGCAAGTGTAAGCTGCTCTAACTCCGAAACACGGCAAAGATTGTTTAACGAGAGTACCGTATACATATCAACAACAGAGCTTAGAACTGCATGTATATTAAATTGTTCAGTGTCGGTCGATTACCTCTAACAGAAACGTACAACTTTAACAATGAAATGTGAAAATGTACCATACTGTATTTACTCTATAGCATGACGCAGCCAAAATGACGCAGCCAAAATTCTTTTGACAGTTCAGTTACTAAAAGGAAAAAAACCCAGTCACTTAGCTAATTGATTCGAATTGTCAAAAACCTATTTACAGTACTTTTCTATAACGGTGTAGCTTTCTTAATAATATCAATCTCTTTTCGCTTCCAAACACAGCGACTTCGGCGCCCGAAAAAAAAATGCCATTTGAGACCTGACACTTCCCGTTCAATTTTCCCCACCCCACTTAGGCAAAGGTCAAATTCCCCACCCCCGGGCACAGAAAATAGTCAAATGCCCGGGGTTTGCCCGGGGGGGGGACGTTGAAGTTTCGATTTGATCGGCGCATTACTGACTAAAATCATTGATCGGATATGTTACTTGAACGTCGTAATCTTCTTATTCCTCATTGAACAGGTTTATACAAATTGACATGCGACATGTCAGTGTTTTGAATATTTTTATTTTGTGTTAGCCAAATTTGGGGGGGGGGCTGCCCCCCCCCACCCGGCCCCTCCCCATGCTGCGGCACTGTATACGGACGTGGCCAGGAAACCTATCAAAGTAATTTTGCAACGATTGTTAATAAGAACTGCTCATTATTACAAACTGAGATGTGTATCATGCAATACGAAAACCATTGTTATGTTATACAAAATATACCCTCAAGTATTTGGGTTAATGTACATTTATTTACCATTATTTTATGCTGTCGTTTAAAATACAAATGAGCTAAATAAGCGTTCTCAGTCGACTCTCAGCCTGAGGAATGTTCTTAATACGTTCTTAACATTTTGGTTTATCTCAGCCTCGACGTTCTTATAAAAAAGGATCTTATAAAAAACCGGGAAGAGTGTAAATAGGCAGTTTTAATACATTGATATAATGCTGGAAGACTGCAACTGTGTACAAAAATGCATATTATATCTCTGATTGTAATTTAGTTTAAAAAATGACAGTATTAGTATTATTTTGCTGTTTTGTTTTTCAGTAAAAAGCTGCGCTACTGCAACATTGATGAATAGGGATTTTTGAAAACTTTGTCACAACGGTCGAATATTTTGCCCCGGATTAGCGACAAAGGGCGACAGATATTTTGACAACGGTCGAATATTTTGCTTCAAAGGGGGAGGAAAATTTTTGACTCGAGGGTCAAAATGAAGCCTCACGGGGCAAAGCGAAGTCACTAACGAAAGATTTGTTTTTCGTTTCACATTTCACAAATCAGTACGAAAATTAAAAACAAGCAAGCTGGTACTCTGCAAGCAGAGGCCCTTCTATCTTTCTTGCAAGCTGGACGCGGTTATTTACTCGGAGCATACGACTTTTGTCTTCTAATGACGGCACCGTTTTACTGAAGACGAAACAAATGCAAGTGAGAGCTGAAATAAGTCACAGTCGGCACAAGCCAATAAGTGGGCGAGTATTCGGCAGTAGCAGTTACTCAAACGGAGAAGTATTTTCAGTTGGTTTATCTCGTAATAGGTGGTTTTCACGTTACCTCATCTCGGCCATGTTGGTGGACGAAAACAATAGATCTCTCATTGTGCACATGTACTAATTGTATATTTTTTATACTTTATTATTTTTTGTTATTTATGTTATTGTGTCACCAATTAGCAACACCATTATATGACACTTGAATAACGTTTATTATTATTATTATTATTATTATTATTATTAGCTTTCCTTGTTCGTCCACCAGCAGTTGTGCATTCCACAATTGCAATCCCTGCCCCTTGAGATTGGTTGCAAACCACCTATTGCCTGGAGTGCTTACAAATACACTAAGGAACAAAACAATCCACGAAGTAAAACGCGATCCGATTTATCCGCATTTCGCGTAATGTGCATCGGCGAATCGCATGTTAAGAGTAGTGAGCCAGACAAGCACATGAAAACCTTCACTCGTCCCCGAGATTATTCATCACCTCAACTGATCATGACCTTCTGTAATAGTTAACCGGGAATTTAGAAAAGCAGTCAAAACAAGTAATGGCAGCGGCAACTGCACGTGTGACTGCAACAAATAAAAGTGATGTCACATGAAGATCAAGGTCAATGTGCACGCCCCGAACTTGACATTAAAAAAAAATTAAAAAAATTAAAAACAATCGAGCTTTTTCTTGGCTTACGTATTGCGTAACACGAGAACAGTCTCAAACAGTGTGCTGTCTCACTAAGGCTTGCCACAGGTATTGAAGAGAATTAATCATCCCAGCAGAGAAGGCCATTAATTATGATTGATCACGACATTTCTTGTCCTGATTATGAATGACCGAAACAAAGTGGTGATGAATCGAAACAAAAAGTTCCAACAAATAGGACCACTGCAGCTGACACTTCCTAGAACATTAACATGAACTGCCGGGGTGCAGCCTGATATATCCTTACTTTAAATTTAGAAACAAGGTTAAAAACAGGCACGCAAAAATAACGAATGTCTCAGCTTGTACATGAAACGTCCGTGGACGTGGGGTCTTTTTTCGCCTAGAAATATCTTGGTGTATTACGATTCCTTCAAACGGAAGACTTTTATTAAATTTAGATGTAAATCCCATTACGAAAATACTTTGTTTAACCAGCTGAACGACAAAGTCCTGACAACTAGGAAATTGGCACGAACATTCTGTTTATCTTTCAGAATTGACCTTCTTAAGTAATGTTTTATTTTCTTTTATTTCACAGATAGGACCATGATGTTCAACGCATCTGCACAAGGCACACTTTTCTTGGACAACGCAACAGCCCAAGATATGTTTCCACTTACACCAGTGGTAATAACTTTGTCGTTTCTCTCGTTCGGTACTGTGTTAGGCAACAGTCTGGTAGCCATTGCAATCATCATTCACCCTGCTCTTCACACCGTCACTTATTTGTCCGTGTTCAGTTTAGCGATCGCTGATCTTTTGGCAGGAATAGTAGCGATGCCGAGCTACATTTTTAAAAAGTTCTCATTGGGAAATTCTGCTGATGTAATCGTCTGCGATGTTTTCCGTTTTTCATATTTTCTCACTGGTTATGCTTCTGTCTTGAGTCTGTCTGTCATCAGCGTAGAGCGTCTAATTGCAGTGAAGTATCCGCTGAGGTACGAGACTAAAGTAACGCATCGCAGAGTTATTCTGGGATTAACAGTGGCGTGGTTTGATTCACTGCTGATATCGTCTCTACCTTTCGTCCCATGGGATCCAAACAATCTTAATAAAGAATGTAACTACACTCCCACACGATGGTGGAGCATCATGGTTATTATATGCAACGTCATCGTGCCATTTATGGTCATCGCGGTATGCTATACCTACTTGTATCTAACGGCAAAAAGACACATGAGGAAGATATTGAGTGACACAGGCTCCTCACCCGGCAATGATGCTCGCTTGACCAGGTCGAGACAAAGAAATGAACGCCGTGCAAGTATGACAATTTTGATTGTGATCGGGGTATTTGTAGCATCTTGGTTCCCTTCGTGTTTTTATTACTTTATCGAAACAACTTGCCCAAAGTGTTTCGCGGAATCATTCCAACCAATGCGAAGCACTTTCAACGCTTTGGTGAAGATTTTGACTTTCACTTCATCCTTTGCCAATCCATTAATTTACTGTTGGAGAAGCAAGCATTTCCGAAGTGCTTTCCTTAGGATTTTGACAAGGATTTCTGGCTATTATTCCAGGATGCAAAGAGGTGATTCAATAATGGAGAGAGCAACTTGTGGGCGAGGCAGCGCAATTAATGAAGCCGCAAATGCGTTTAAATCTAAAATGGATGAGGGAAAAAATTCCCTGACAATAGAAACACAGTAGAATGCATGAGGGTTGCGCCCCTGATTACCTTAGATCCAAGCTAGTTACCAGGGCCCAAGCTTCCGGTCGCGTGACACGAAATTCACAACAGTTAAATATCCCTTTATTCAGAACAGCCATCGGTCAGCGGTCCTTCCAGTACAGAGCTGTCAGCTTATGGAATAGCTTAGACAAGGATCTTAAACTAAGTAAAAATCATGAAGTTTTTTTAAAAGCGTAAACTTAACCCTTTGCGTACCAAGTGGCCATATATGGCCACTTAAATACAGTCCCCACTCGAGCGGCCTTAAAAGAGGGATTTGAGGGGCTGGAAACTAAGACTACATTTTATTGTAAATTATATGAAGTACTTTATCTGTTTTTTCGAGGATTTCTGCCATTGAGCTTGTTTTTGGGCGAATTTTTAGGCTTTTTGTGATTTAAACGTTTTCAACGGGGAGATTTAAAAATGGCGGCTCTTCAAGATGATGCTGTACTACATTTCGACGATCAAAACAACGTCGAAATTTAATTTATCGACGAAAATGACTTCCCTCTTGCCAGTATAACCGAGCATCAAGCTTCTGATGATCAGATTTACTCTGGTGCATCGGAATCAAGCTCCGAGGATTCGAGCGTAGAGTCGGAAGAGGAAGACAACGAAGTGGAATCGGATGAAGAAAATTGGTCTAGAGAGGTCGGACGCACAGTAAATATTGATTTTAGTGAAGAACCGGGAATAAATGTCAGTACAAGAAACCTGAAATCGTGTTTGGATTATTTTGAGATGTTTTTTACACAAGAGGTATGGCAGTTGTTAGTTAGTCAGACTAATTTATATGCAGAACAGAAGAGAGGGCGAGCAGAAAGCTCAGTATGGTATCCAGTCACAGAAAGTGAAATGAAGACCTGGATTAGTCTGTACCTAAATATGGGGTTGGTTACTGAATCAAACCTTAATTCTTATTGGAGTACTGATCCTGTTCTAAGTTCTGTGGATGTGTCTGACCAGCGAACCATTGCATATGCCAGACTTATGAAGGGGTCAGTCTGGTATTATAAGGTGTATTTTTATATTATTGAGGTGTGTGTATGAAATGCACACATTCTCCACACCAAATCCCAGAATCATGCCAGTCTAAGAGCACTGCAGTTCAGAGAGAAGTTGGTCACCACATTAGTTTAAGGCAAGTGCTTTTGAAGAGACACTGGACTCATGCCGACCCCTGTTGCCATTCCTGACATAAGATTCAATCACGATCATTTTCATTACCCTGGGAGCAATGATACAAGATCAACTTGCAAGGTCCATATCCATAAAGTGAAGACCATCTACAGCTGTGCTATTTGTGGTGTTAGAATGTGCCCTGAGCCTTGTTTTCAAAGGTACCACAAAATGCAAGACTACTACTATGATGATGAAAGTTGAGATGGTCCCCATCGGCTGAAAGAAGCAAGAGGGAGGCCATATCAAAGAGGAAGGAGATCTTTAAGAAATTAACTCTTGGTTTATGTGTGATCAAAGTTTTGTGTTAGTTAGCCATAAAACTAGGGGCTGTATAACCCATGAAGAAACTTTGCATCTTTTGCATATTTCATTATTTTTTCAATTTTTACTTCACAAAACGCAAGTATTAATCTGTCTTAAATTCTCTAAAACACCGGTTATAACCCTTATTAATACTTAATACCTTTTGAAATTATATTGAAAGGTGATTAGAATTTCCAGTAAGAAACCAAAACTTAGAATATTTGTTTAAAACTGGTGATTTCAAAGTTTCTTTAAAAATTTGCATAATTATGCAAATTATGCTTATTGTGACGTCACAATTTTGACATGTGTCATAATTTCTATGGTTGATGTGAAAGTATTTTTAATACGCTTTACAAATATATATAGTTTTATAGGGTTTTGTTGTAAAGAACAGGCTTGGCAAGCATTCTTGTACAATATACTCATTTTTGTAACAAATAAATACCACCCCCCTTGGTATACAAAGGGTTAAGCACATGTTATGGGACATTTAGGTATTAGACTCCTAGTCATTAACTTTTCCCTTTTATGTATCGTTTTTGCAAATACATTAATTTATTTTCTTAGGTTTTTAATATGATGTATTGTTCACCGAAAAGCCCCTCAAGGGAGTGTTCAATAAAGTCTCTCTCTCTCTCTCTCTCTCTCTCTCTCTCTCTCTCTCTGAGTCTCTCTCTCTCTCCGAGTCTCTCTCTCTCTCTATCTCTCTATCTCTCTCAGTTAGAATTATGGCTTAGAGACAGATTAATTCATTGATTACGGTGTTGTTGATACACTTTCCCACGGGGAAGTGATGAATTAGCAGACCAAACGCACGCTGACTTTTCAACCAATCGGGCACAAAGCTGTAACCAACACTCTCGTTTTCACGCGTTTGGCGCCGGCTGCCTTGACTTACTTTGCGTTCTGCGATTGGCCGGTAAAACCAATTCCTGAATTACTTTGATTTGTGATTAGCTTAAGTTGTGTTTGCTTCAGATCGTGGTTAGGTCTGTAATTACTTTTGGTTTTGGTTTTACGACGGTCATGTTTTTAAAACTGCTGTATTCACTTGGATCAGTGGTCTTCATGAAGACCCGAGGGGGAGGCACAGAATCTGCTGGAGAAGAGGAGGGGTAAGTGGGGCTGATCGACTTGTCGTTCTCCCTTCCTGTACTGCATGTAGCCACTTTCTTTTGTCTAAAATATATGTCTTCGTACCCGTATGACAAGTCTGCATCCCAGAAGGCCTTTGCACCACCTCGTTCCCAGAGGACGACCTAGGGAACTAGGTTGCCCTTTGTAGACCTCCCAAGATGAACTGTTGATGTCGCAGCTTACGAAGTACGCCCTCAAGGCGCTGCCGGGGTATGTCGCCTGTTCTCGCTGTCCTTCTCACAGCAGATGTCCGATAGATATTGTGGAGTAGAGACCATGGAAAACTCCGTCGCCGGTTTTTTTTACCATAACATAGAAAAATGTGAAAGGAACCGGTTTTAATTTTCATTCAAGACATCGCGGGAACGAAATGATGAAAGCAGAAAGCGTCATTTTTATGGTCTGCACTCCTTTATATAGGCCGTGACAAGGGACCATGAGCCCAAGAGAACTTTGAAAGTTAACTCATTAATAATTCACGAGCCCAACCGGCCTATCATGTCACCGATAGAAACCCGATAAAACACTCCTCGTTAGTAGTCTTTATATAAAGAATACTAGTAAGGCATAGCTCGTTTTTCTTGTATGCTAATATCTTCCACTCGTAATTTGAACCACTGTCCGGACTCCCGAGGCCACACGCTCTCTTTGGAATGTTTTTGAAGCAAAAAACAAACAAACAAACAAACTCGCAACAGGTGTTTTATCGGGTCTAAAAATACTGCTGCTCGTTTTTTAAACATTACGTAAAGTAAAACTCACTATCATCACAAAACGTTCGCAGTTGGACTCACTTTGATAAAGGGGCTAACGTCAACTTGGAGATGTCCTATTAACAGTGTGCAAGTATAGAGTACCTCTTTGATTCCGACTGCACACGTATATTAAATCTCGGACATGCTCCCCGAATTTAAAATCCCCCTGGGGGTACCATCCTGGCACCTTGGAGCACTGGATATTAAAAAAAAAAACTTAAGATTTACAGTTCGGAAGTACATGAAATTAAATAGGTGCGTCAACAACACGAAACATATATATAGCCATTACTCCAGAGAGGAAGATCTGACAGAAATCCTTTTTTCTTTTTAAGATACATGCATGGAGAGAAATAAATGAAAGTTCATCATACTCCTTTAAGAGCTTAGACCTAAATGGGGTCCTTTAGCTTATCGATATTTGGATGTTGGAGGAAACAGCATCTCATCATACCCGCACTTAGTTCATTATGCGAGATTTATGACGTTACAAGGTTGTTTATAAGTACTTGGTAGTCATGACCATATGAGGTAAGATAAATCCAAACAAAACGCTAGCCGCAAGAGCGAGAAAATAAACGATATTCATGTTTATTTTTTAGGGCTAATCCTCTAATTCTCCAAACAAGGGGAAACAAAACAGCTCAAACAATAAATTGAAGAAGGTTTTTTCCAACGAGGTAAATCCGTTTTTAAGTATAGCTCTGTCAGGATTTTGTTCCTTTGAAGGAAGAAAACTTCTTTAGATTGCACCAGCTCTTATCTCCAGTCAGTTGAAACCCCGGCCCCCCGACCCCCGGGACTTAGCGGGAAATTTAACATTTACCAAGTGTTAAAAAACGGCTTATTACCCCGCCCCCGGGGCCAAGACTTCTGTTAAAAGACCCGCATAGCGGGGACATCCGAACCAAGTGAAGAAACTCAACTCAAATCGAGATCGCGTTGGTCTACTCGATGTAAATGTCAAACTTTAACTGTTTTTCTTTCTTTTATTAAAAACCGCAGCCTCTTTAATAAGCTGCAATCTCCATTTGCGCCTAAAGCTGGCCTTCAATATGCCGAATTTGCGATGCAGAAATATAAATCCCCTTTCATTTTGATAAGCCAGAGTTCATGTAAAATCGGCATTGTGTCGGATATAGCGAATGGGTCATCCCCAAAACTAGTTCAGAATTATATGGATCTTGGTATTATATGAATGCAAATGGCGTGTGTTTTTAACGTCAAACACAAAAGGTTCAGAACATAAAAAGACCTGTCTTCCGCCGGAAAACGACACCAAAACGTCGCTAACGACCCACCTTTTATAGGATACTCTATAGATACCTGAACCGATATCTCAAACGCTTCGTACAATAAGATGTATTTAAAATAAGCTATTTAAAATAAATTTCAAATTGGTAGTGATGAAAACGCTTCTAAATGCTTTTATTACAAATATCCTCAACGATAATTCACTTCGTATTAAACTTAATTATAAAAATATGTAATGTATAAAAATATGTCCTTCAAAGGTATTCTCATCATGATTCAATCACTTAAAACTTAAACAAAAGTAGATAGGCAACTTCCCTTAAAACTATATACAGTTTCGAACAGCTGAACCTCTCTAATGCGGACACTAAAGGGACAGACCAAAGTGTCCGCATTAGAGAGGTGTCCGTATTAAAGAGGTCACCAAGATTGCATCATTTTTAAGACTCCACTGACAGTTTTAAGTGTTCAGTAACAAAAAACAGGCCCAGTGTATCTAAACTGAATAATTTACGGTATTTGTAAATCTCAGTTACAGTACATACTTTATACGAATCGGTTATTTGAAACTAAAGGAACTACGTACGTACAACTTCATGCTTCACCTAAAAAGGTGAAAATGTTATTGTACTGCTTTTATCTCCGCGACTAGATTTCAGCTCTTGTTGAAAGCATTCGACGCCGTACATTACAATCTTTTATTGTCTAAACTTGCAGCGGTCATGGCTGTTAATTGGTTCGAATCGTACCTCTTCAGCAGGAAACAAAGAACTGCGATAGCCAATTCTTTGTCATCAACCAACTAACGGGGTTACACAATGATACGACGAACGAACGAACAGAAACAAAATGCGAACTTGTTATGTTGTCAAAAACTATCACTGCTAACTGGAATATTAACTACTTGTGGTCCTCCCAACGGAGAGACCCTCATTACGACTTATTCTTCTGCTCTTTCTTCTTTTCAACAATAGATCTATCACGGGCTGGAATTTTATTAATTCACTCCCACGTGGCATATTGATACACAAGGGCAGTTGCGCATGCGCATACTAAATACCTAAAGAAAAACATGCAGAAGCGGTAGCGGTACCTCTGGACATTTAAGCCTGAGCGGTGTACCATGACGAGTCTCCCCGAGATTTCGGCCCGCGGATCGCTTATACTTGCCACTTTCTGATACCTATCCCCGATAGGCAGTGAGGGAGAGAAATGTCGGCCCCTAGACCATACGTGACAGATCCCTTACGTACTCGCAGCTCAGCTCCTTCTGCTTTATACTATGATTTGGAGCGATATATATTTGCGACTATAGTTGTCATGTCTTCCATATGGTAAGCATATTTTTTGGTACTAATTTGTAATACACGGAGTTGGCACATGCGCATTTGCTAAGCATGACAAAACAACAAAAGGAACCACGCATTTTCCGGTAAAACTTAAAGACGCTGTCGCTTTTTCAGACATATTTTGTTTTATTTTATTGTTTGAACTCCGCGCGGGCAAACGGGGACAATAATTTGGCGTATACAATGACATTAACGTGTCTGGTTGGACAGGGGATGGACAAAAAAACTAACAAGTTATTCAAAAAGAGCAATAGCTCCTAATGAACTAGTGTTAGAAGTTAGAAAATGTTTGGTGCCTCCAGGGACTCTCCCGGACATTGATTGGTTAAAACTGTTTCTTTTTTAGCTGTTATATTCCCATAAGCATCTGTTCAAATAGGTTGTTGTGAAAGAACAGCAACATGTAAAATCGCTATGGAGATGTAGAACGTCTACATTTCGTTTCGTTTTGTTTTCCTTTAGTTGAGTTTATTCCGGTGTTAAAAATGCAGTTTAGTCGATTGAGAATTAAGAATGTTTAGACCTAACAGAGAATCCAGTTGTCCGTAAAGTACATACTTTATACGAATCAGTTATTTGAAACGAAAGGAACTACGTACAACGCAATGCTTCACCTAAGAAGGTACTAATAAAAGTACAATTTTCAAAACTCCAGTTGAAGATCAGTGAATAAAACGTTTATGCTTGCGTGATCACAAACTCGTGCACACTATGTCAACTATATGTCAACACCGGATCACCAGAGTGTCCGTAATAAAGAGGTTAAGTTTATATGACTTCGCTCTCTGGGGCCGAGATTTAGTGTCCGTTGTCCTTATTAGAGAGGGTCCGTATTACAGAGGTTTTTTTTTTAGAAAACAGGTGAGAATTTTTTCGGGACAAAGGGGAATGTCCGTTAGAGAGAGGTGTCCGTATTAGAGAGGCGTCCGTAAGGAGAGGTTCGACTGTACCCTCTCCATCAAAAGTATTCTCATTATGATTCTGTTACAACTCGTGGGTAGGCAACTTTCCCTCTAAATGTGAATACACTCATTCAAAAATATTTCCATTACGATTAAATCTGTTAGAACCTATTAAAACAAAGTGGGTAGGCAACTTTCCCTAACAAAATGTGTATCAACTGGTGTTGTTCTTATATTAACGAAAGCTGACTTGACACCAAAGCTACCTCCATGCAATAACCTATAGTTTGCAGAGAATAGGTGGTTACTATCTTGGTTACTATGATCTTTATCTACATACATATGAAAACAGAAGTGAATTTCACTCATTTCAGTCCTGAGATGACAGATTTACCGTATTAGATTGTTTCAACAGATTGAAGGCTTTGCTGTTTAGTCCTCCATGTTAAGTCCCCGCTGTCGTCCCCGCTTTAGGTGATCGCGTGCTGTTAAATCACCGTCCCACGGTCCCGGTTTCAGTCGCATTTTGTTAAATCCACCGCCCACCGGGGCCAACGGGCCGTTAAAAGTGCGTTAAATCCCGGCTATGGAAGCGTTAAATCCCCGCTATCTCCCGGGGGTCGGGGGTCGGGGGTTTCAATTGACTGATGCATTAACTTCCTTTATTTTACAATTAAATTGCAGCCTTGTTACAGAGCTTCCAGATTTTGTTTCGCTGCGATTTTGTACTGTTACTGGCTGACCGTGCATGTTGCTTTTATAAAAGCTTGTAAAAACTAAAATCTTTACTATCATGCGATTTTAATTTAACTTGTATCAAGTGAATTTTTCGTCAGAATACACAAATATATCAGGGAGGCAAAGTCTCGCTTTTTTGCCCTCGTTAATTTTTCTCCGGATAATTAATTAACAATACTCGACTTGCTGCCTTCGAGAAATCTTTCAGAATCGTCCGGCGTTTGTAGGTCCTCGATAAACTGGTCAGCGTTCCCGGCGGCGTTACGTATGTTGCACTCCCACCAATTGGAATAAACAGTAAAATGAGTTAAACAATTCTTGCTTTGTTGCCGTCGTACGTAACAGTCTCTCTGAACGTGTCTGGCGTTGGGACGCCCGCACTACTCTGGTCAGCGTTTCGCCGCACCATACGATCGCTGGTGTACCTGGCCATTGATTCAGAGAAACTTCTCTTCTTTCGAATGAAAATCTTAAGAAATACGCTTCTAAACTGACGGCTCCTCCAGCAGTAGATTATGGGATTGACAAACGATGATGCGAAAGTAAGTACCTTAACAAGAGCATTGACAATGCTTCTCCTTGAATGAAATGATTCAGAAAAACATTTGGCACAAGTTTTCTGCAGAAAGTAATAAAAACAAGATGGAAACCAACACGCCACAAAAACACCGATAACAATCATTATAGTTATGTTTCCTCGGCGTTCATTACGTTCCTTGTGTGCGTTAATTCGCGCTTTGTTGTGTTTGATACGTTTCCTTTCACTAGACATCTTTTTAACGTGAGATTTGGCTATGAGATACATGTAGGAATAGCAAACGACAATGACAACGAATGGAATGATCACGTTACTAATAATGACCATTATAGACCACCATCTAGTTGGTTCGTGGTTGCATTCCGTATTTGAATCATTTGAACCCCACCGTAAAAAAGGAATTGACGACACAATGAATGCGTCAACCCAAGCAAAGACGAGTGACTGGATTACTCGACGACGTGTGACGATAGCTACATGATCCAACGGTTTTCTGATTGCGATCAGGCGCTCCACACTGATTACACAAAGGCTCAGAATAGAGGCGTAACCAGTAAGAAAGTACGAGACACGAAAAGTGTCGCATACAATTGTCTGAAGAGGCTCGTCCCACTCAAACTTTTTCAAGATATAGCTTGGCATTGCAACGAGTCCCACTAAAAGGTCTGCAATCGCGAGGCTGAAGATGGACAGGTAGGTCACATGACGCAAGGCTGGGTGACTTTTGATTGCGAAGCACACTATGATGTTTCCAAGAACAGTGCCAAAGGAAAGGACGGCCAAAGCAATCACTAATATAGTTCGGGGCAAATTCTTTTGAAGGCTGTCTGGGACCGAACTTGAAGACGGAAAACTCTCTGTTGCGTTAGGCATCAGGTATCTCTACAAGGGAAAACAGCTAGAGGTTAATTTTCCACAGGGTGTATTCTTTTGACTTTTTTGGGACAGTTTCGAAATAACGATACACGGTATCTTCAGTTTACCTGCTCTTATGGAACTTATTGCGTTCTCGGAATGAACGAATATTAATGAGATTCGGGCTTATTCTACTCCCCATACAGAGTACAGAGTACGTTTTGCTCGGAATACATAGCATACGCGTTCTTTTGGCGAGGATTTGGAAAGGCACCTATGGTATTTTCAGACAAATTTCGCATGCTCTGTTCGCAGCCCTTGCATGCACGTCGTTTTAGTAGTAAAATCGATGACCGACATTGAACGTATACCCGCTAGAAAGAGACATAAGGCAGCTGAATGAAGGAAAGTTGGCTGTTTAGAGGATGAAAATTTCATTTTGTACTGCTATTCTAAAATAACCTTTACTCTTCGAGAGGCTAGACCATAGACTTCCATATTTTCAAAACCGACCAACAAATTAACATGCTCCTTCGCGCACGTATACTGTCGGTGCAATTACCATGTCTAGGAAAATACACACCTTTTATGCTAGCTCTCAACACAACTTTCCATTGCAGCCAAAACATAATACGGTATTTTCTCGATTAAAAGCCGGCCTCATATCAACGCCGGGTCAAAACTGTTCGGGGGCGTTTAATTGAGGTCCGTGCGTTTGATCGTGGTTTTTATTTGCGATCGAGCCAACAAGTCAATATAACACGGCAGTAGTACTCTATTGAATAGCACTGCTGCGACACTGCTGCTTTAATTTGTTAATGTTATATACGAAAACGTTCAAAGGAAAAGTACTGGCGTACTATAAAAAGGATGAAAGTGGTAGCACAAAATAATAATAAAAAATAGCTATTTTGCGTTCGTATTGTCATACTGACGCACTTTATTTCTGGTGTTGTAGTGTTCACTCTTTCTTAAATTTAATTTAATTTTGTTATTTTATTATTATCGTTATAATAGTAAAAATAAAAACAGCAAAATACGCAGAACCACGCACGCACACACCCCAAGCACACGCACACACATACTCTTTCAATTCACACCAGCAGTTATAGTTATTACAACTTACAAGTATTAGTACTTAACAATTTTGTTGTTGTTGTTGTTTTTTTTTGTTTCGGCTGCTGGGTAATAAAAAAAATCAACCTGAGAAAATGACCGAAAATTGCGCTCCGTTAATAAGCGCCGGTCCCCGATTAAACGCCGGCCTCGTATAAACACTGGTTTCACAAGGCCGAGTTTGAAATAAACGCCGGAGGCTTTAAATCGAGAAAATACGGGTAATAAGCAACTGTTGTTCCTAAAGAGCGACATGCAAGATTAAGCGGGCGCAGAGGGGAGCAACCCTGTCGAAACTACGGATAGGACATAACGGCTATAAAAACGAATGGTCTTACTTACTAGATAACTTACATTGATGTTCGATGAACCTATATAGTCTACAGAGAAATTTTTTTCCCCATAAAGGAGTTATGTATGGCTCAGGCCTATTAAAATACTTCTCCATGATGAGTCTGGCGCGACACTGAAATGATTCTGTGGGCGGGGTTATGTTTTTCGGCACGTTATGGAATGCGCACATCGTTGAGTTCCGGTATCTTGAAGGCGTGGCGATTACAGCGGGTGTTATATAAAAGTTTTTGTTTTGCAGTTCAAGGTCCCTCGACGGCAAATCTCATTCTTTTGCACTACAGTAAATTTTCTTTTATTCGGTTGGCAAGTATTGAAGCCGAATTTAGTTATTCCAGGTCGTAAGTGGGTCCACTTGATTAATGATTATTATGTAAATGTTTCTTGCTATTAGGACCGTGGTATCAGTAGTGAATAACCTGTCTCTTCAGTCTGTGTTAATGGGGTTTAGTACGAAAATAATTTGCTCTCGTTTCACTGCAGAATGATTAGAGAACAAATGTGACATCTCAAGGGCGGTGCATTAAATTTCAAATTACAAGAAATAAGTATAGGTAATAGCATGACCTGTAGTGGTATTTGGCAATAATACCGAGCGTGATATTTCAAAGTTGTCCAAAATACCACGAGCCGCGAAGCGGCGAGTGGTATTTGGAGAATTTTGAAACATCACGAGGCGGTATTATTGCCAAATACCACGTACAAGTCATGCTATTATTTCTTTATAATGGAAGCCGAGAAATTTTTGCTGTAATACCACTGCTGTTATACCATTTTTGCTGTAATATCACTATTACGCGGAAATGGCGATACTATCAACCGATCAAATCTCCGAAATTTCTCGGCTTATATTATAATGAATAGAATACGAGCAGCTGCCCTGTGAGATGTGGAAATAAGTTGGCAGATGATGTGAAAGCTGAATCAGCTGTTGACATGTTGGTTGTTTAAAACGCACTGAGCTGTCACTGAAAAAGTACCGTAAATCCTCTATTAAGCCCCCCTCTCAAATAAGCCCCCCGTCTCTAATAAGCCCCCCCCCTTTTCAGAGGAGGAAAGTTAATAAGCCCCCCCTCTCTATTAAGTCCCCCCTCTCTATTAAGCCCCCCTCCCCCTCCCCTCATCCTGTATTCTTCGCAAAAAAAAATAACGATTGACGTGGACTGATCAGTTATGGTTTATTCAGGCTGGAAGTTCATATTGTTTTTTTAGGCTTCCACAAGTGAATTAAATACTTTTGACAGTGACTTTAATTGTACAACACGCAAGTATACTCTATCTGATACCGCGGTAGTTTTGCTACAGGTGATGCGTTTTGCTAAATTAAATAAGCCCCCCTCTCTTTTAAGCCCCCCCTCTCTATTAAGCCCCCCCTCAACAGTACTTGAAAAAAATAAGCCCCCCCGGGGGGCTTAATAGAGGATTTACGGTAACTGAGGAAGTGCTCGCTCATTAAAAAAAAAAAAAATACGTATGTTAAAATATGCATCATTCGGGAGTACTTTTAACAGGCCTATCATATGATTTTTGAGAAATTTCTAATGTCGTGAACTGGTCTGAAATATTCGGCGAGTTAACACTTTTCTCAATTTATATTATAAGCCGAGAAATTTCGGAGATTTGATTGATTGACAGTATCGCCATTTCCGCGTAATAGTGGTATAACAGCAAAAATGGTATAACAGCAGTGGTATAACAGCAATTATAATATAAGCCGAGAAATTTCGGAGATTTGATTGGTTGATAGTATCGCCATTTCCGCGTAATAGTGGTATAACAGCAAAAATGGTATAACAGCAGTGGTATAACAGCAAACATTTCTCGGCTTCCATTATAAACAAATAATAGCATGACTTGTACGTGGTATTTGGCAATAATACCGCGAGTGATATTGGAGAATTTTGAAATATCACTCGCGGTATTATTGCCAAATACCACTACAGGTCATGCTATTACCTATACTAATACTTTACACCACAGGTAGCCGGGTTTGGCCAACCAACTAACTGTTTACATTTCAAGATGATACAGCTGAAAAAAACTGCCTGTACGCACCTCTGCCCGGGATTAAATGTGTTGATTTCGGGCTGCGAGCAGTCTAATTTGTTGGAGGGAAACGAAAAATAGCAAAATAGCCAAATAGACAAATAGCCAAATAGCCAAATAGCCACATAGCCACATGGCCAAATAGCCAAATAGCCAAATAGCCAAATAGCCAAATAGCCAAATAGCCAAATAGCCAAATAGCCAAATAGCCAAATAGCCAAATAGCCAAATAGCCAAACAGGCAAACAGCCAAATAGCCAATATAAATAGCGCGGACTACAAGGATGTCTCAGCGGGAACAAAAAGTCTGACAAATCACGGGTTCAAACCATTCGCAATCAATCAATATTTTCTCATTCCATTTAACTGCCATGGCAAATCACACACATACCCTGCGGAGGAAATTTATAAACCACCAAAATTCGCGAGCTGAAGTTTTCCCATGTGTAATGCATTATCATGTCTTCTGATGCTGCAGCACTTAGATAACTACAGTACACAATTTTTCTCGGTGGAAAGGAAAGGAAGTGTCCCGTCCAAGGCGCACATGTAACTCTACACTATGACTGATAACTAAATCTCTATCTGTGAAATAGCACGTACTTACCGCACCCACAGCTTGATATTGCCAGCCCAGTTCTAAGCTTTAACGACGCTTTCAGATTTGAAGAATGTCTTCCAGTTGAAGTGCCCGCTGGAAGAAAAATCCTGCTTGGTGTATATTCTTATACCGGGTTCTGTGGTTGACCTGTGCGAACGTCATCTGAAGAGAGCAAACACTTGATCAGTTCCTTTAGTCGAACGCTTTATGAGTCGAAACTTGACGTACAGAAACCGTAAATTGGGTTAATAAGTCAATCCAATACCGAAAATCTAAATATGGTCTATTCACCACAGGTTTGCAGCGGGAAACAGCATCACGCTTATGTAAATGCGACGTTTGCTATGATTATTCACAAGAAAAGAAAAAAACAACGCGTGGGGTAGATTCTTTTCTGTTACTGATGAACTGTCGAAAAAGCAATGTGTGGCGAGCAACAGCTGTGCGCTATACTCAGTCTAACTGGTGGTGTACATCACAACGAAATTCGATGAAGTTTGCAAAGTTACAATCCCGCAGCAAACAAACAAACAAACAAACAAAAACAAGGTGGACACCTGGGCGAGATTAGTATTGCACCACAGTGAAAATGCATCTTGGACTCAAAGGGTTGGTGGCAACAATTTCTTTAAATTTCTTTATATGACAGATTCAGTAACTAGCTCAAAGAAATGATTATTTCGTGTAATTATTTCGCTCTAACAAATACCTCGAGGTTGCTTATGAGGGAAAAAAAACCTAGACACGATTCGGTTTGGTTTAGTACCGGCATCGAACTTGCGGCCACGGGAGCCTGCCAGCTGAAAGCGCTGGAATGGATCAAAACATCCATTCAATCAACAAAACAAACAAACAACAACGCGAATAAAACAAAACAAAACATTTTAAAATAATTCTCTTTATTTCATCAATCATTTTTCTGTATATTATAAACAAGCAGAACATGTTATAGCGTTTTCTGGTCATTTAGCTCGCGTCCGCAAGCCGAGGCTTAATATTGATAGGCCACGTATCGTCCTCGGGCGGTGTATTGATTATGCACAGTACGTGCACGGTGGAGTCAAAACATACCAAATTATATTTACACTTCAGTCAGTTTAATTTGCAAGTACGCGAAGTTAAATTTTTATGTTTTGGTCCTGCTTACCCCTAGCCAATAATACTATAAGGGAGGTACAATTAAAATTAGCCACCATGTAACTTGCAGCACACGTTTTAACTATTTGCATCTCTTATATTGAATGACAGAAAAAAGAGAAAAGGGTAAACAAAAACGGCCTTAGATAGAGAGCATTTACTTCAAGCCTTTTGATCTTGCTCGTGAAAGTATTTCGAGTCATTGTTTGAAGCTCGCCATCAACTAAAAGCATGTAGCTATGTCAATATTTACATCCGTGCTGCAGTAGCCATTAGCCGATTTACATTTAGATAACATTTTTAAAGTTAATTAGGCACGTCCTTTAATAAAATAGCACTGAGCTCAACTTGCAGTTGAGGCGAATCATAGTAAGCCGTAAGTGTTTAGCAGGCAATTCGTAGCAATTAAATATATATATATATATATATATATATATATATACATATACATATGTTCTGTCTGACGAGCGCTTAGGCACGAAATTCAGAGTCAGAGAATCGATGCGTCCTCTTTAATCCTTCAACTTATGTATACATATATACAAATATATATACTGAATCGTTGGAGTTGCGGGCGATTAAAAAAAAACATCACCATTAAGTTAAGGTTTCAAAATTAAATATATATAGTTTTCGTAGGTTTAGATTGTGAATACATTTAAAAAATTAATTGTATAGTTTCACAGAATTGCTGTTTCCGCGTTAAAAGTTTTTCTTCCTCATGGTGAAAGTCGGGAAACATGCAGAAGCTCGATTAGCTTGATAAAGTAACCTCGCACAGTAAAGTACACTTAAAGAAATAATATATGCCAGAGGTAACAGCTGGTGTATTAGAATTGTAAGATTTCCTTTTGTTTTGGTTCAATATTCCCCAGTCCCTGAGGTATCAAACCACAGTCTCAAAATTTAATGGCCCATGTGCACACGAAATGGTCGCGAATTGTCGCAATAGAAGAAAAGTTAACATCTTAAAGTTGAGGAGGTTTATGTTTGTTTTATTTCTGTTTTGTTTTGATTTTTGTTTGTTTTAGTTTTTTTTTTCGTTCAAACGAATTAAAAGGTGAATTCGTAAATCCTAACATTTAGTATTTTCTTTTTGATAAAAGTTCCGTAAACTTATAAGATGACAATCTTATTACCGACATCCTTTTACCATGAGGTGACTGTAGGTAAATTACACAGCCTCTTTGATTTCTGAGGAAGGTTGGGTCATCTAAAAACGTTTTAGAAAGCAAAGAAAAAGAGCATTTTCGTCTATTTGGTATCAGGGTACTCAAAATTAAGGCAAAACAGTGTTTTGAATTATTTAGAGAAATAGATTTAGATCTGAAAAGGAAACACGGAAATCCACAAAGATGTTATTATTAATTCACGTTTTTAAAGTCTGTTTATCGGGTATTTTCATTTAGGTACAGTAAATGGATTCGAAGGAAATATACTTTTTGTTACCTGATATAGTTAAGGAAACGCCAGGGATGTCAAACTGCGGCAAAATTGGTTAGGATGACTTTTGGCCTATCGTTGCTTTAAGGGTATCGCCCACAACACTGAATTCAGTGAGAATCTGATAAACTTTTATCGCTGTTTATCAAGACTTGCAATTTTTATCATACACAACAAGATAAATGAACATTATTAACTCATGCATGTCATAAAGAATATCATCTCCAAACGAGTATTTTCATTGGTTTAAAAACGAAGGAACCAAGATATTGTCGTTACTGCTAATTCTTACTAGTATTCCAGCCCGCATTTTCATTTTAGGCTGGGACGTGCTGCATAACACTGTTCAGATATTAAAATATAGTATGGACATATAGTGGATATTACATGGCCGCGCCTACATAAAACATAACTTTTTTATTATTCATTTTCGAAACAGCAAAATGGTGCAATTAAAGTGGTCACCTATCGCAAAATGCCTGTCACAAAAATGTTATGAAACTCGGCGACACTAATATCCTCACACGTGAGAGATAAAAATTGTATGTTCACTGCGCGCGGTGAAGATATGATTTTTTATTAAAAGGAAAAATCCCGGTATTTCATCAGTATCTATAAAATAAAAGAGTTTTCGTAAACAGACGTACGTCATTACATGAGGCACTGATAGCTTTGCTTCAACAAACCGTCGTATATTGTTTATCGGGGTCGTTCACTGTCTTCCCATTTTAACAAACGTAATATGAATTTTTCGCACTATTTGATCTACAGAACTGGACCGACCTTTTGCTTGTGCAGAAGGGAGATTTAATTGAAAAGGAGCCCTAAGCAAAGGGCTGTGTGTGTGGAACTTAATTCAAATTCCCAAAATTTGAAGGGGTTTAATCTGCCAAGCTGAATTTGAATCCTAACTCACTCTGCTAAAAAATTAACACGGAAGCAATGATTTCTCCAAAATTACAGCATAAACTTGAATTACACTCTTTTTTTAATAAGAACCTTTTTTGTAAGAACGCCGTTGAGGCTGAGATTCTCCAAAATTTTGAGAACATACTACGAACATACCTCAGGCTGAGAGTCAGTTAACAATATGGTTTTCGTATTGCATGATACACTGAAGAACATCTCAGTTTATAGTCGCGAACTCGGCGTACAGTTCTCTTAAAACTATTGGAAAAATGCAATTAAGGGTTCTTATTTACAAGCTTTCCAAAATAACTTCCACACCATGGAAGTGGGAGACACTTTTGTACCACAAAATACCTCTGCGTGCCTCGAGGTGGCTTTAGACTGCCGCGTGTACCGATTACGCAGGTAACGCAAATAAACTTGATCGGTGAATAAAGTAAAAGAGAATGTATGGACTCCTATGTCGTTTGACCGTGGAGCAAACTGGAAAATTTGAGCATGGTGTAACTTGCGCCGTACATACGTTCTTTATTTTATTTACAGAACTAGAAGTCACTGAGTCCTTCAGTTACCAGTTACAAGCGTAATCTTGCTCTTAATTTCAAATCGGCCTCGCGCTTCGCGTTAGGTAAAGCGTAAAGAATTTACAGTGTTGTATGGGGGATCCCATGTCAAATAATATTCGTTAAACGTCTGCTCAGAAAAAATTTTGAATTGCGAACTTAAGATGCAGGGCAAAGGATTATACTGACCAATTGTTAGGGACTCGATCTTCGCTAGACGTTGCCCGTTAGCGTTTCCAATTTTTCCATACATTTGTCTGTAATTTTTCTCGAGGGGATTTTCAGTCCGCGGGAAAACTGTGCAGACAAATGAAAAAAAGTACAGACAAATATATGGAAAATCGAAAACGCTACCGGGCAACTTCAAGCAAAGGTTGGTCCCTAAAAATTGGGCTGTATAATCCTTTGCCCTGTACCTTCGGTTCGCAATTCATACTTGTTTCTGAGGTAACGTTTTACGAAAATTATTTGACATCGGATCCCTATGCAAGCGGCACTGTAAATTCTTTAAGCTTTGCCAGGTGTCAATTGTGAGAGTGAGATTTAGCATCGCGCTTACGGCAAGGGCAAACGTCAGGCTGAAATTTGCTGTTTACCAAAAACTCATGAAATTTATTCGATTTCGGCTTATATTTTGCCTGTTAGCCGCATCTATCAAGCAAGTACTAAAAACAGAGAAATAAGCTAGAATAAGAGAATTTTCATGGTTTTATGACAAGCAGCAGCCTGCCGTTTGCCGTTTGCCGTTGGCCGTAACCGCCATGCTAAATCTCTCTGATTCGCGCGTACGGTAAGGCAGAAATTTGCCATTTGCCACGTGAGAAAATGAAACTTATTTGAGCTTAATTCTTGCCTGTCCGTCACAGCTACTGAGCAAGTAACAGTAAAAAGAGAAAAATCAGATAAAATAAGAGAATTTCTTCATGGTTTTATGACAAGCAGCAGCCTGCCGTTTCCCATTTGACGTCGACTGTAAACGCGAATCTTGATCTCTCTAACTTCAGTGTGTGATAACCGACGGTTTGTTGTAGCCGGCACTACCCGGAAGTTCTTGTAGTTTTCTAGATAGCATAGTACCTACGCTAAAAGAACTGACTAGAAGTACTACAACAGAGCGGCAGTTATCACTCTATAGCCTGCTTTATTCGTGACGGTTACCATGATCTTATTATCGATGAAATGGATCGATGCATCGAAAATGATGACGCTGATCGGTTATGCTCGTTTCTCCTCAAAAGCCTCGAAAACATTTCGGGCCCCAAAAATCATTCAATGTGTAAAGGTACGCTGTGTCCACGATAAAACGGGCCTGAACGGGCAGAGTTAATTGCAAGGATTTACGCCGAGAGATGTCTTTGCTTTCATAAGATACAGATCAGAGGGAATTTGGCACCCGAATCAGTGCTGAGGTCCGTTAATATATATAAGTTTCGGGACTTTAAGAGAAACACACGCCTGGGCTGAAAACATCTTTGAACAGTTCCTTAAAAGAAATGAAAGCTCTTAAAGAAAATGTTTTGTACCGTCCTAGCACCATATATCACGTCATGGCTAAATTTGCTTGTGTGATTTTCAGTAATACTTGAAAACGACACTGCATTGACGAAGTACAAGTGATAGGACAACAGCCATACTTACGCAATTGCCTGTTGTTCTTGATACCTCTCTCAGTGAACTTAAAAGCACTCGGCTCCTTCCAAAAAGAGTATTAAATGAACTAAATGCGTCACTTTATTAATGAAATGGCCGGGGGGGGGGGGGAATGGTTCGCGTCCGTTCGTGATGTCATGGTAGCATAGAATGTATCCGACAAGCCGGAAATTAATTAGCAAATTTTCAAAACTGCTCTTCTTGTTAGCTTGCAAGATTAAAAAAATCCAAAATGTAATGTCATAAACTCTCTGGTTCCTTTTAAAAACTTTTGTTTCCGTGACATCCGCTAAAAAGCTTTTCTAAACTTAATATTTAATCAGAAGCTTCATCAGTCATATTGAGTGTCTAAGGGGCTGTTAACATGGAGACAGGAAGATCCTACATTTATATCACTAGGAAGATTCTAGAAAGCGAAACAATTTTCTGTTCGGTTTACAAGCAGAAATTTCGGTCGCAGTTATGGTTCATAATCAGTAAAGAGAAGCTCCTGAAAGGGCAGAAGCCGCCATGTTTGGTTCTTTGTCCCTAGTGATAGATCTTCCGAAGAAATGTAATTTAATGGAGTTAAGATCTTGCTAGTGCTGAGATCTTCCAGCTCTCAGCTAGGAAGATCCTATCGCTAAAGATCCTAGCGCTAGGACCAGGTGCATATACCTGACAAGTCTCACGCGTTATGCGTGAGTCTCACGCCTGCGGACCAAAGACATCGTTGTCACGCATCGAGAACAATTCCTCACGCCTGACTCACAAAGGCTCACAAATCCGGACAAATTGTTCTTTAACACATAAATAACAAAAATTCAATTCAATTTGCCCCAAAATATTCCAAAAAAGGCGCTTAATGTTGACTTTGTGACCTAACTGTATCACAGCACGCTAAAATTGCCGCGTTTCAGTTTGCATTTTGACGGACTGAAAACGAACTCGTCATGGTTTCGTGACATGGCTATTTTTAATTTTGTGGTTTGCGTTATGACCTTCACGGCTTCCTGTCACAGCTTCGTCGGAACATCTTCGGCCATTTTCGAAAACATTCGGGAGTCTTCGGAAAATCATTGGAAATCTCCGGAAGTCGCTGGGACGTTAATCCCGGTCACGAGGACAACCTCGTTCCCAGGGTCTCTCATCTTAACGCTCCCTCCTTCGCTCCAGGGAGCGGTAAGATGAGAGACCCTGGGAGCGAGGTTGTCACGAGGAGCGCTTTCCTTTTGTATGGAAAAACCGGTTGTTCCGGTGGTAAATGAAATGGAACGTACTTTTCCACCGGAAATTTTTCGAAAAAAAAAAGAATACCTTCTGAGGTATTCCTCTTTTCTCGTTTTCACCGGAATGATCGAAAAATCTGGTTCCATCTGCGGCGTTTCACTAGTTCCATGCTCCTTGGCGAATTAAACGCGCGGTTTGCCCCGGGAAAACATGGCGTTCGTGTTTACCTGCCCAAATAAAGACTGCAATTTTCAATCATTGAACGCGGACGATTTCAGGTCATAACTGTGCGACTGCAGGTGAGAATCCCTACTAATTAAGTCTATGAATATGTATTTATTTGTTTACTGATGCTGTTTTTTGACGCGTGAAATTTCGTTTTGGTTCATGCATATCTGCTATTTTGCACATGCATGTGCTGTTCGTATAATTCTCCTGTTTATTGTGCTGTTAGTTTACTGATCAAACATCTCAATCTCGCATTTTTCCTCTAATCAGTTACTTCCTTGATGCAAGTATAACGAGTTCAAAGAATACGAATCCTCTTAAAGGGTAACTCGGTGTAAAAGGAACACGCTCGTCCCGTTCCATTTTGACGGAGGAAAATTTTCCTGTTCCTTTTACCCGAAAACTCATCCCGGTTTTTCCATACAAAAGGAAAGCGCTCGAGGAAACGAAAATCTCACGCATTTGACTCAGAAAAAGTCGGCTGGTATAAGTACAGCTTTTTGCATGTAAACTGAATACAGAAAACATATGGTGCTAAGAAAATCCGCCTCCTTAGGATCTTCCTAGCGCTGGGATCTTCCTCCCTCCATGTAAACAGCTTCTACAATGACAGTTGCGGGTTTTTATACCGTTCGGAAGGGTTTTCAACTTCACGTTCGCACGAAAATCAGCAATTGCAATGTGCCAAGACAATAGGCCTTATCACGGTTTTAGTCGCCATCTTGACGGGTAGGCAAACGTAAAGAATTTACAGTGTTTGTATGGGGATCCGATGTCAAATAATACTCGTAAAACGTCAGCTCTGAAAAAACTATGAATTGCGAACTTAAGATACAGGGCAAAGGATTATCACTGACCAATTGTTAGGGACTAATATTCGCTAGTCGTTGCCCGGTAGCGTTTCCATTTTTTCCTTATATTTGTCTGTAATAGTTTTCGCGGGAGTTTACAGTCCGCGGGAAAACTGTGGAAAAAAATTGCAGAAAAATATATCGAAAAATTGGAAACGCTAGCGGGCAACGTCTAGCGAACATTAGGCCCTAACAATCGGTCAGTATAATCCTTTGCCCTGTGTCTTAAGTTCGCAATTCATAAATTTTTCTGACCTGACGTTTTACGAATATTATTTGAAATCGGATCCCTATACAAATACTGTAAATTCTCTACGCTTTGCCTACTCGTCAAGATGGCGACCAAAACCGAGAAAAGGCCTATTTCTTTATTAACCGATTGCCTATAGTTGCTGTTTTAAAAAGCATTCGAAAATAAAGAGCAAATTAGTTTCCAGTTTGGAATTACTACAATGACCCAAGTCTAGGTCTGTGAAAGTTGATTTGAGAGTAAATTTATTCTGAAAATAACGCTGAATTAAGTTATTCCAAGCTCTACGTTGTGGCTGGCTTGCAGTCTACCGATTTGAGCAATATGATGTGCTGCAGCTATGTTGAGTTGACAGCTTTCTCTTCAATCTGTTTATTATATTTAAGAATTGCCCAAAAGTCTAATCATTTACCAGCGAATCTCTGCTAGAAAGTAGCAGGTGCCTAGAGTGCTAAGATTATCCTCATTTCATTCACCAGAAAATTAAAACATTTGACTGAAATAACAACCATTTAGCTACATTCATACGCAGAATGAAGTTAAAACCGTAACCTGTTAGTCCAGTAGCTTTTTGTAATTCATAATTATGCTCAAATGATGAATTTTCATTTAAAGAGGACAATTGATTAGTACTGAGCTAGCTTACGATAACATGTGCAGCACACAATATAATTTAGCTTGTTTTTAACAAAACTGAATCTGAAAGAAATCTGTTCGAATAATTTTAAGTATTTGTAACTGGACAATCTCTCGTAATACAGTTGCTTAACGTACTGCGCAATAAACTGACTCTCCAGGGCAATAAATTGAGCTCTGATATGCTAGTTGCTTGGCAACAGACGAAGGGACAACTGAAAAAGAAATCAGGGTCCCAGGCAGTAATCCAACTTACGATCTCGGCCGGTAAAAACGGTCGGGTGCTCTGTTGCTGCGGCTTCTCCTAACGTAGTAAAATGCTTTAGAAGCTATTATTTCATCTCAGTGAAGCGAGTTGTTTAAGCCCCGGCGGCAGGGCGAACTTGAACCAACAGGGACCGCGCAAAGGGAGGGGCTGTTTAGCGCCCCCTCCCCATTTTTGTGTGAAAAATAATAATAAATAGGTAAATAAATAAATAAATAAATAAAAAATAAAACAGCAACAAAAAAACTTTAAAGCATGCCCCTACCCACTCCCCCAAAGGGGCGTAAGGGAGGCATGAATGGGGCAAAAATCGTTTTCATTTCTTGCCAAAGTGTTAAGGATGCGTCCCTCCAAGCGACTCGCTTCGGCCATGATGTTTTGTCCACAATACGATCCCAGAATACACCTCGCTTAGTTTTCCCAATCTCCACTTTTTTGTAATAATATAGCGTACAAGTTGATGTTCATTGAAGTCTAAAAGTATGTTTTGTGAACGTAGATGGGTGTGTACACGCGTTTAAGGGGAGGCGGAATCGAGGAGCCGGGAATGGTGCACAGAGGGAGGAGGAGGCTAGAGGCTTTATTGTTAGACTTGTTACCAAGTTCAAACAGACGTTTTCCACACTGCCTTCAACGAAAATCAGGAATCGAAAAGAACGAATATTTAAACAATCTAATGATTTCATTTCTGTTACTCAGTCATCGGGTTGAAATTACTGGAGACTATGATCTCTGTTCGCATTGACAACAACATTTTCGACAGTACCTTGTGTTTCAGACTGCAATCTTTTACCGCAGTGAAAGCAATTAAAGGCAGTGTCCGGCGAAAAAATTGTTTGCTGACCTTTCTCCGTCGTAACGTCACTCTTAACAACAGATCATTTCACTAAGACTTTCCTGTTTTTCTGTAGCGTCCGGAACAAGTTGCCATTTGTTGGCTTTGTCTTAAAGAGACAGTACACAAGCGTACGCCACATATAGCAAAGCGTTCGACGCTCTATTTCCTTTGGGTTTGGCTTCGATCAATCCAACTGATCGATAAGATTTTTATTTGCACTTTGCCTGGAAGCTGCCCCTGAAGGAGAACTTCTTGTGAAGACTAACGCACCGATCAAACGCCACATTTAATTATTTTGGTTTCACGGATCATTAAATGAAATGACAATCTATTTGTTCACCAAGTTGCTTTATTTAAACTTGATTCTGTTCTTATTAAATAACGCATTCAGCCAAGCTCAAGAACAACAATACAACCTTTTCATTTTGAAATCAAACTCGGTGTACAATTTGCAATGCCATTCCTGGGCCAGCTGTGGGGATCTTTTTGTTGCTTGCAATTGATTCTCGTAAAAAATTGCATTTGTTCCAACAACAACAATCTCCTTTCCAAAAAGGAGAGAAACGATTTAAGAAATGTCTTAGATGCACACTCGGCTGGATATGTGAGTTTTATTGAAAATCGCAACTACTACTTGAGAATTGAAGACACTTTGCACCGGGAAGCCGTGCATGATTCACTTCAGTGCGCTCTCGACTGCCTGGTCACCGTGGGATGTCGATCTTTTAACTTCAGACTGCAAGCAGATGTCAACGGGAAATATTTGTGCGAGTTACTGGCCTCAGACAAGTTTAAACACCCCAGACGATACCAGCTCAGTGCAGACTTTCATCATTTCAGCATCGCGGTAAAAATTCGTTTTTAACAATTTTATGTTTTTGTAATTTTTCATTGTTCTCACTTTTCTGTTTTGAATCACCGATACCTTTTGTATGGATGAATGGACTGATGAAACTACACAGGTCGTACCGAGGTCGTATTCAGCCAAGAGGAAAGCGAGGGAGGAAAAGAAGCCGGGAGACGGTGGGTGTAACCACAAGTGATTAATTAACCAAATCGTGGTTATGACTGGGGTTTTACTGACACACTTGACGACGTAAAACTAAAGAAAAAAAAACAATACAAACATAACGGCTAGAGAGGCGATGCAAAACCGAGGTGCGATCGCAGAAAGTAAATTCGAAAAATATAAGACAAATAAACGGAAAGCAAACGAAAAAACTTAAACACACGCAAATCTGACCTTGTCCAGCCTTAAAGGGTCGAGGAACGGTTTTAAAAACGCTGAAGAAGGGCTACAAAAAAACCACTAGCGAACTGGCTAAGATCGAACATCCTATACACAAAGAAACGTAAGCTAAATTGGCGCGAAAAGAAAAACGACCGAGCCAAAACAAAGAAACAAGAGGTCTGGGCTATAGGAAAACAACTGGCTACAGTTACAGTGGGGGTGGGGTGGGGAGGGAGGGTTGTGTCCGAATTATTGTCCCTCGCTGATGTAAGCATTTCATGACTTTATTGGAGGGAACATACACCTCACTTGTTAGACTTGTCAGAACTGTGAGGTTCCTTTTTTTCAAAGTTAATAGGGTATCAGATACAAAAAGTACATGTCATTTCTTGGTCGCCCTATTGCATATTTTATTTTATGTTAGAACGCCTGTGAGTACGCACGCTGTAGGCATGGCTCCACATGCATCGCTCAGTACGAGACCCTGGGTTTTGAGTGCCAGTGTGTCCCTCAGTACATTGGGAACTTCTGTCGCATAAAAGGTAAGACATATTTTGGGTAAAGCAAAATGCACAGGCACATGTTTGACGCCGGATAAAAAGATCAAAAATCCTTTCTTCCTTTGTTTCATTTGGAAAGAATATCAAGTGAACAGACGATTATATGAAACGCCCAAGTTAATTGGCTGAGCCGAGCTCTCGCAAACGCAGTCGTTTACATTTGATGATCATGAGATAACTGAAGATCTTTGTTTCAAAGTAAGAGCTGAAAGAGTCCGTATTTTGTTCGATCGTGCTACTCATATTTTTAATAGTGCACTAATGTGGGATGTCACTTCTGGAATGTTAGTTCATCTTGCTTTGTCAGTCGTCTAAGGGCCAGTTTCTCGTAAGCCCCGAAACTTTTCCGGCGTCAGTCAGATTTCGCGTGCCCTACTGATTTCCCTCTTTATCTTGAAAATTTAGACGTTTTAAGGTATGAAACTTTGCAATTTAGTTTTTCTGTCTCTCGAAAGCATGTTAAAAGACCAGGTTTTCAGAAGAAGATAATGTTAGTTTTGGAAATCGGTTTTCGGGTCCGAAAACGTTTTGGGACTTTCGACTGAGAAATGTCCCGGCCCCAGAAGCGTAGGGAAAAGTCAATGTGATCTGTAGGGATTTTGGGGAAGGGACATCAGTTCTAAGCTATATTCAGTTATCCGAAAGCGTAATTCTTCTGTGAACTGTTTTTCTCAGTTCCTTTATGGATTAAAGTCAATGCCCATGAAGTGTGCTTTGGAGCCCGGGACGATTTTTACGGCTCGTTCACCGTGCAGTTAAGTGGCAAAATTGAGTCAATAAAGCTCATCCATTTGTCAGGGAACTTGACCTGTAATAACGCTTCTTTTAGCTACTGGGGATGTCGCATTGGAAAAAGGCTGCGAACTGTTGTCACAAATAGTAGCAATAGAATCGTTTTACCGCACAGTTATGACGGAAGTTTAATGCAATACAGTCTTCCCGGAGTTTGGTCTAATTCTACGGAACTGACACTCAGTAACCTTACACTGCCCCTGAGGGTAGAAACTGGTCAAGAGTACAGGGTTTGGTACACTGAGGATCTGAAGAACAAATCTGAGGCCGACAATGGAGGGAAGACTTGCATGGACGTATACGCATTTTATGTCTAAAGAGCTTCAACATGCTCTCAAACTGACGGACAGACCATTATTTTTGTGGAGGGGGAGGGGTGACAAGTACAAACGATTTTTTTTTAAAATTAATTAAGCCTCTGCATCATTCTTTTTTTCCAAACGCACCTTCCTGCAAACAGTACCGTTTACAGTGCTGTCTTCTCTGGAGCTAAAAACATTTAAGCTCAAGCTATTTTTCGAAGGAAGGCAAAAAGAAAAATGACAACAGTGGTGTAGGTCTGGCCATTTATAGTTTGTTTTTCCTTTATACATTAATTTATTCATTAATTTAAATTCAAGACGATGCAGCTACTGGCCATGGGACAAATGAAGGGCATCCAATAAATCAGACGCATATAGAGCTTTCTCAGCAATTTTAAGTGCTTTTTTTTCCCCCAAGCGATTGGCTTGTGACTAGACTCTGAGCCGAGTTTGACGAATTTGTCTAAAACATGTACAGTTAACTGCTAAAAACAGTTTTGCCGACGAAGATATGCGAGGTTTATATAATTATTAGGATGCGGATGTTAACAAATAGTGCGTAGATTTAATAATTCCAATTAAATTCCCGTTTTGCAGATAAGGTCAGCTGTTTACTACTGATTTCTTATTTGTTATATTATAAAATGACCACTTTACATGCACAGCTGGGTACATTTTTGTGCTTGCTTTATCTAAAGATCCTGTGTATGTGTGTTACCAAAATTTGTTACAGTCGAACCTCTCCTTACGGACACCTCTCTAATACGGACCCTCTCTAATACGGACAACGGACACTAAATCTCGGCCCCAGAGAGCGAAGTCGTATAAACGTAACCTCTTTATTACGGACACTCTGGTGATCCGGTGTTGACATATAGTTGACATAAAGTGTGCACGAGTTTGTGATCACGCAAGCATCAACGTTTTATTCATCGGAACATGGTTCATAAATGTGCCAAGCATTCCTTTTCTGGAATAGTCCCGAAAGAGAAAAAAAAGACTGTTTTGAAGTCTATGCTACACCCTTATTTATTTCGCTTTCTTACACTTAAGTCCGCTAAATGCAATCACCCGCTACGGCGCATATTCCCTGTTCAAGACTGATAAATTAAACTATATGTATTTAACTCAGAAATCGACTGAACTGTATTTTTAACACCGGAATAAACTCAACTAAAGGAAAACGAAACGAAATGTGGACGTTCTACATCTCCATAACGATTTTACATGTTGCTGTTCTTTCACAACAATCTTTTTGAACAGATGCTTATGGAAATATAACAGCTAAAAAAGAAACAGTTTTAACCAATCAATGTCCGGGAGAGTCCCTGAAGGCACCAAACATTGTCTAACTTCTAACACTAGGTCATTAGGAGCTATTGCTCTTTTTGAATAACTTGTTAGTTCTTTTGTCCATCCCCTGTCCAACCAGACACGTTAATGTCATTGTATACGCCAAATTATTGTCCTGGTTTGTTCGCGCGGAATTCAAATAATAAAACAAAACAAAATACGTCTGAAAAAGCGACAGCGTTTTAAAGTTTTACCGGAAAATGCGTGGTTCCTTTTGCTGTTTTGTCATGCTTAGCAAATGCGCATGCGTCAACTCCGTGTATTACAAATTAGTACCAAAAAATATCCTTACCATATGGAAGACATGACAACTATAGTCGCAAATATATATCGCTCCAAACCATAGTACTAAGCAGAAGGAGCTGAGCTGCGAGTACGTAAGGGATTTGTCACGTATGGTCTAGGGGCCGACATTTCTCTCCCTCACTGCCTATCGTTGATAGGTATCAGAAAGTGGCAAGTAAAAGCGATCCGCGGGTCGAAATCTCGGGGAGACTCGTGATGGTACGTCGCTCAGGCTTAAATGTCCAGAGGTACCGCTACCGCTTCTGCATATTTTTCTTTAGGTATTTAGTATGCTCATGCGCAACTGCCCTTGTGTACCAATATGCCACGTGGGAGTAAATTAATATGTGCCTTCAAATCAAGATTACTTCCAGTCCGTGATAGATCTATTGTTGGAAAGAAGAAAGAGCAGAAGAATAAGTCGTAATGAGGGTCTCTCCGTTGGGAGGACCGCAAGTAGTTAATATTCCAATTAGCAGTGATAGTTTTCGACAACATAACAAGTTCGCATTTTGTTTCTGTTCGTTCGTCGTATCATTGTGTAACCCCGTTAGTTGGTTGATGACAAAGAATTGGCTATCGCAGTTCTTTGTTTCCTGCTGAAGAGGTACGATTTGAATCAATTAACAGCCATGACCGCTGCAAGTTTAGACAATAAAAGATTGTGATGTACGGCGTCGAACGCTTTCGACGAGAGCTGAAATCTAGCCGCGGAGTAAAAACTCCAATCCCAAAGAAAAAGTACGCAGATCTCCCTCATCAGCTGGTTCGTTTGTTGCCATAATTAGTTTAACTTTTTGCAGAAGTTCTCCCCAGTTTTATATAAATACAAACTGCTGGAGTCACTCTCGGGATTTTTTTTTCCGCGAGGCATTTGTTTGCTGACGTCATCAGCGTGCATCATTGGGAATTTACTTGCTATGTTATAATTATTGTTGTTTGAGCTGCAATGTTAGGGACTTTAGGGACCTTAGCATCTACTACGGCGACGTCCACGGAAACGTCAGTTAAAACTGCTAGTTTACGGGTTTCTAAATATTCTCGTGATTAACCCAGTTTGCTCAACTGATACAAACTATCCGAACTATCTAGTAACTGAATTGGAATGAACGGTGTTCAAACTAAGAAAGATCAAAGTGCTCTGTGAGCAAACTCGTGAATTGAACACGTAAATTAAATTATTTTTCAGTTGGATTATGTCTATAATTTTCGGTATGCTGACTATTCATGTAACTGTCGCACTCACATGTTTGCCCGTGTTAAACATACATTTGATCGTACCAAAATTCTTGGACCTACAATGATGGGAGTTGTTGCGCCCGTCTGCACGCAGCCTTATGTGAGCAGGAAATAGTACGTTTCTACTGCTGAAAATATCTTGTTTCTTGAGCACGGGAATGAGTGTATGGGTCGTTTCGGGTGGAGAGACCTTTCAACCGACTGAAAAATACCATAATATTCTGCGATGTGCAATTTACGGAACGCGCTCAACTGCCCACGCCAGAAACTTTGGGGAGACTGGTGCGCGCGTGATCAAGTTGTTTGGGTAGACGGCAAGTACATGTTTCAGGCTGATGTTTACATTCGTCTTAGGGCACGTTCGGTAGACCTAATCGGCTAACGCAATGTTGTACCCAATTCAAATCCTTTGGACATAAATTGTTTTGTTCTAAGTATTTCCGTATCATTTAAATGTGAATGCTACATTATAACACAAATACAATAAACAAGGAATCTTAACCCGGGAGATCTGAATTGAGTACAACATTGCGTTAGCCGACTAGGTCTATTGACCCTATTCTGGATAAGAATAAACGGAATAACCTCTAGATTTTTCTTGGGAGGTAAGTTAAGGGAGATTTCTCAACAACATTTTGTAAGGAAACGATGCTGAGAATCTCGTTTGAATTCCGATAACACCAAAACACTCCAGGACTAATTTTGAGGTGTAAAGCATCGTAATCTTATTCCCGAATAAGGCCAATTCACAGACGCATGCAAATCGAGGCCTAAGCACAATATCGGGATATTTTTTGAGATACTTAAAATTTTAAGATGTAAATCCGGATTTCCCAATCGAAAGCACGCACCCTGGTCAATGCTAATTAGGGCATATGGGCAATACACTGAAACAAATTAAAACAAATCACCCCATATCAATAAGTCTAAGGCCGACTTTTTAGGTCAAGTTGTTTACAGTTTTGTTGTATGCCGTACAAGAACATCATTTTCTGATATTCTGAAATTTGTGTTCCCGTTTTTATAGATGCCAGGGTACTTTTTGAGGTAATTACTGTAATAGTTATGAAAGTAAAGTTAGATTTTTCTGAGATATTTAGAACTTTTTCGAGATAATTCGAAAAAAAAATTCGCGATATTTAGAAAAAAATCAGGAATTTCCGGAAACATATTTAGGCGATTTTACGTGATACAGTCGAACCTCTCCTTACGGACACCTCTCTAATACGGATACCTCTCTATAACGGACATTCCCCTTTGTCCCCAAAAAATCGTCACTCATTTTCTAAAAAAAAAACTTCTATA
>BLFK01000759.1:163049-165549 GCA_014634185.1 Astreopora myriophthalma
CCAAAACCACATTACCCGTAACAAACAATGCAGCTAGCCTTTTATGCAATTCGCTTTGATTTGCATAACCGACCAGCGTGCGCCAACTTGCACGCTTCTGCATCTTCTTGGTGATAACACCTTCTTTTTTGCAAGATAGTGTGAAATAGTGAGTTCGCACTCGGTTACAATCATTTCACAACAGAGTCAAGGAGCATGTAGCATAAAAGGCTTGTCTACGCGTGCAAGTTCTATATGGCCATTTTTATGTGGCAACTGAGATTTGCTATAGTATACATAAGAAAATGTTCATGGCAAATCATGTTCATAGGCTGCAGTGGCTTTCAAGTGTCCTCGGTCAACAAGTCAACAAATTGTCGATAAATTAAAGCCCTGTCCACACGTATCCGTTTCCATTTGAAAACGCAACTTTTTCTTTACGGATACGGCTTCCGTCCACACGTATCCGATGAAAACGACCTCTGAAAACGGAACTTTTCAAAAACGCTCTCCAGAGTTGAACTTTCTGAAAACGCTGTTTTCGTGTGTGCGAATTTTTTTGAAAACGGAGAAGAAAAGTTGCGTTTTCAAATGAAAACGTATACGTGTGGACGGGACCTAAAATTCAACTTCAAACAGTTTTATCTGCGTAATAAAAGTAAGGATTTGAATATGTTTTTCCCCGGAGCCTCCAGATGATGCCTTTTGTCTAAGAGTGAACAGTTACATCGACATTGGCCTGTTTGTTTTGTTGTTTTTTTTCACAATAGCAAAAGCGCGACATTGGGACTAAACCGTTTTATTTTATAGAGCGCCGTTCACGTCTTATTTAAATTTAAATTTCCCCTCACTGCTGATTTCGGAGAAAAGAAACTTTGACAAACATCCTCACTGTAATGTCTTTAATGTGAACGAGAAATACAACCACCGAGTTTCTGTCTTCTGAGTTGCACACGTGTCTTTCTTTTTCTACTCATCGCTCCAAAGCATGCTGGGGCCGTTACACGAGTCACACAACGCATGCAATATTACACTCACTTCTCCGTTACAAGAGCGCATTTAACTTCTTTGATCTGATTCGGAAGAATTCGCAAAGATTTCGTGGCTCAAGAATGTCAGAAAGAAGCGCTAGAAACATCAGTCAAACTAGGAAATCTTGCCAAACTTTCGCCCATGGCGTCCACTTTATCCGTCTGTACTATTGAAGGCTGGTTTACATGCCCAACGCAAGGCTAAGCACAAGCAACATCTGGAGACGCATTAACTTGTTGTTAGTGTCTTTTGTTGTAACAATGATCAAAACGCTTCTGCGCTGCGTATGTTGCTTTTTCCTTATGCTTGCGTTGTACGTGTAACTGACAAGCCTTTATTGACGAAAAAATTAGCCAACCGGCGCGCGAGAAATTTGACAGTTATCGAAAAACAATTATTTGTTATCTCACATACACGGGCAAGTATAATTGATTGCATAAAATTTGCCACATTTTTTCGCGCTTTTGGTGGCACCTCATTGGAGTCACTCAGGAATAGAAGAATATTGAGTTGTGAAGAATCAGTTGTTTCCTCGCTTTCTTACACCTGTGATTAATCTTGTGAAATTTTGCTAATAATTGGTTTAAAAATACATAGTTCAATAAGCTATTTCATATTCACAGATATTTACACATTGCAAAAAACGTAATTTGTGACAATTCCGTGCCCGTGGTGCCCATGGTGCCAAACTTTTTTTTACATTCCGTGTATCTTTTGGTCTTAATCAGCAAGCAAACGTCCGTGACAACATTTATCAATGATATTTCTGGTCTCCTAGGCTGACACACAAGCATTTAATGTTTCAGATTTAAGCACTTGAGCATCAATTGTTTGGATGCCATTACGCTAATTAGCTGCGGGAACCGGTAATGTTTTTCACCCAATTAAAAGCCACTTAAGATTTCCGCGTAACCGCTTTCAAGGGAGTCGTATTTCCCTTGAAGGAAAGAGGAAAATATTACTCCCCTAAAGCCACATAAAACTCGGTCAGCAGCATGCTCCACACATACCTGAAAAGACGCTCTTTTTTCTGCAAGGCTGAACCATACCTGATGTTTCAAGTGCAATTCTCTTCGTCTGCCTCCTAGCTATGGTCAAAACTCGTGCACTCATTATTAGCAATAAAATATATGGCACAACGACGTTCACAATTAAAGCCAACAAACTGAGCCATAATGGAGTTCCTTGCCAAGTGACGCCACAATCCAAACTTTGGTTGGAAAACTCTATGTTCCCCAAGAGTGTGAACAGAACAGAGAAAAACACAGCTTGAAACCATGCGAAGGCAATCATGATTGAGATTGTGCGCGTGGTAACACGGCTTAAGTATCTCAAAGGATCGCTCACAGCGATGTGTCGTTCAATCGCCAACATTACTAGTGTTGTAGTGGAAGAAATATAGAACGGATATGATAAAATTCCGCCAAGTTTACAAAGCAACCCATTGTCGGAGATGATGCTCAGATCCAGCACGGTAGCAAGGTGGTAG
>BLFK01000759.1:170549-197216 GCA_014634185.1 Astreopora myriophthalma
TTCTGGCGGCGTATAACGCTGTGAAAGCGTAGATCTTAACAGTTATCCTTAAAGAATCGCTTGTGAGTGCAATTCACTTTTTACGGATTTTAACAATAACGCATGATTACCGATTAAGTACGGTGACCATGTTTGAGGCTCTTATATGTCGGCGAATTGAGCCGAATTGAGAATTTCCTGGTGTCGTAAAAGACACTGATTTCATTCCTATGTTGACTTTATTTTTCGGCTAGGCTTAGACAAAGACGACCAACTGTTTATGAGATTTTTTTTTGACTGCGGGCTAAAAGCCCTATTGAAAGATAAGCGACATTTTTTCTAAGTCCTGTGCTGGATATAACGATTTAAGCGAGATTCTCTTAACCCTCTGCCATTTCTTTCTCTCTGTCGTCAAGATGTAAATAAAATACTAATACTAATACTGATACTAATACTACTACTGCTTCTACTACTACTAATAATAATAATAATAGTAATAAAAGAAGGCATCATTACATTTGCTGGCCATGAATTTTTTAAAATTAAACTGTGTCTAGTACCCCTTCATCCTGTTACTTGGTTATACTGAGCTAGCTGTGTGAGGGGAATCAGAAACTTGTTATGAACGATGGAAGAGAAATTGAATTTTCGAGACTGTTTGTTCAATCAGACTTAGACACTGAGCCAATGGCGTTCATTAGAACAAGATGACTCAGTTTTTTCAATCTTCGAGCACCATCAGTATGACTTGAAGGACTAACCAGCCTTAAAACTGAAAATAATTCTCAGTCTGAGCAACGATGATTTTCTTGCAGGCCAAGCAGACAGGTGAACGTCATGAATCAAATAGAAAATGAAGCAAGTCAATAGTACCACGCTTTAAGTTAAGATTTGCCAAGCCTAGGGATACGGGATTTCCACACTCCGGGCCAGTTCACCTACTTTGATATCCCCATCCAGCAGAGCGTCGAAATCAGCTCTCCTTCAGCCCAAGCTCAACTGAGCTGAAGCGCAACTGAGAAAATATTAATATAAACAGACGAATTCAATGTTTCACTAATCTGATTTAGTGGTATCAACTGAGTTAGCTGATAAGTTGATAATGTGCATAATTGTATTAACTCTTTTGAAAAACCGACATTTCGAGCTTTCGCCCCTAGTGGTTAAAGCGAATCCATGCATTGTTTTAATGACAGTTAATTAAGTACAGCAAGATCGGTATATCTCACCACCTGCTGGCCCTTTTTGTCAGAAAATCTTTTGAAGAATGAGCCACGAATCAAAACGATCGGAGTTCTCAGTTCACCTTTTTAACAGGTAAAATCGAATTCATTTCTTAACCCGGACCAGACTTTCCAATATTCTGAAACGAATTACAAGGAAGAAATACGGTGGCCAATCCGGCATTAACAAAGCAAGAGATCACGCTCTCTTACCAATGACACTGCGTCCGAAACTGAGATGCTGACATGAAATACAAATGTCGCCATTAGGGTCCCAAAGCGGTTTCCGGGCCGTAAAAGGCTGGGCTCCAGGGCCCCAGGATAATTTTTTGGGGCTCTAGGTCTCCATGCCATTTATGAAACATGATTTTTCTTTGAACCATGTCATTAAAAAGGAGCCGGCATGGGAAACGTCTTCTGCCCTCGTCGGAGCCTTGGAACCAAGCTCTCTCCTGGTGCAAATTCAAGATGGCTTCCTCCACTCAGCAAGTAGAGATTGTAGAGATGTCACGCCATTTTTAAATTTGTTAGCCGTTTTAATTTCCAAGCACCGCTGTGTTGAAAGGTGTGGACATCCCACAAATTTGGAGAAGACACGGCAACATTACAACAACTATTGAGAAGAACCTATACAATGCTGTTCACTGTAGTGCATCATTCAACTGAAAGCCCGGTCACCCGATCCCTGGAACATAGCAGGGAGTTTAACATCGACCCGGTGTTAAAACACCGCTCATTTCCCCGTGCTTTGAGTCAAGAAGACCGTCAAATACCCCGCATAGCGGGTTAACCGTAACCCTAACCCTCTCCGGCCGTGTGGTCTTCCCTAAATGGTCGTACGTTTTTCGCAGAACCAAATATAGATTGTACATAGTACAGCCGGTTTTACCACAACTTCTCCGCTTGCAAATGACGTTGGTCTCAAGAGTTCTGCGCAAAAGTGCATAGTTCTTTTTTCATGCTTTAAAGTTTTCTTTTGTCTTTGAACTTTGTTTGAACTGATAGTATATGCAGTGACTGTTGTAGACCAACAGAAAAAGTCACTGACAAGAACATGAGCCAAAAGCCAAAAAATAAATCAATAAATCAGTAAATCATGAAATGAAGAAATCAAGAAATATTATATTGTTTCGGCAGGATAGCTAAGTTTTCCATACGATTTTTACAATTTTCAAAACAAAACAACAACAACAACAACAACAACAACTAAACACGTTAAAATTTGAGTTCCTTGGCAAAACCAGCATTCAGCTTGCCACTTGGGAGATAAATTCTTTGAGGTTGGTAATTATCCAAGTCCGTGTAAGTAGGATAAATCTGACCGTACCCAGTGGAAGTGGATTGTGTGAAATTGTTATTGCTGGCAATCTGTCTGTATTCCACATGACACCGCTTAGGATCCAGTTGATGGATTGATCGAGTTTACAACCACGCACTGAGAAAAAAATATGTGAAGTTGTTCATACAGCAGAGTTGTAAGGAAGGCTTGGGTGAACTCAGTGGCGTGTGATGGAAGGGGAATTGTTCTGGCACAATCACTGGCGGCCCAAGATAACCGGAGTAACTTTGTATGTTAGGTGTGAATCACTTCTCAGTACATAGCCGTAACTATTTATATAGCTGCATAATATATTTCACAAAAACAACCAACTTCATTTCACCTATCATGAGAGGCACGGTTCACGTTGGATTTTAATTAGGTCGTGCGTCATAAACTTGTCGAGTAGACATGATGGCTAACTAGCCACTGAAGTGAGCAAATGTTTTCCTCTCATGCTGCCGATCTGTTTTACTACCCTTCGTCAGTTACATATGTAAACATCAAGTCGACGAAACTGTTCCGTTACTCAACTTACACTAAAAAATTAAACTTTGGCCTCAGTCGTTGATGCAAAAATGCGAAATTCAGCTCGAACAAAATGTAACAAATAAAAGATATTTAAAGTGACTTCAGCGGAGAGTCTCTCAAGATATTACGAATATGTTTTTGTGATTAAGTCAAAACACTTTTTAGGCTCTCAGGGCCAGAAGGTTAAGATATATTTAGGTTATATTATACGATATTTGAGGCGTTTGAGGCCAGGCCTATTATGAAACAACTTAACGACCCCTTCAAAACTTTCAGAGGTCGGCTTATCGTTTTTGCCTCTCTAGTAAGCTTGGGTGGCCTGTTACAGGGGCACTCCTCAAGACGTAAACACAACCGGTCCGAAATACCGCGATCTTCGATAATCCGCAAAGTGAAATCGGGCGATAATTAGTAGCTGGTGCCAACTGTGAGTACAAAGTGAACAACACTTAAAGCTAATGGTTTTATTATGATATATACCTACTTATTTGATTTGACGGCTTTCTTGCTCGGAAAGCGTCAGGCTTAAAATAGAATGTAGAACTCACCAAATTGGAGACATGTTCCCACTTATCGCTCGTATCAGATATAACCCAAACACTCCTCGACCCTTTAATCGACAAGCAGTTATCAATATCGGGATTTTAATGTTTTAATTAATATTTCTTGTAGTTTTAAAGCCATTTTCTGCGGCGAGAGAGACTATTAAGTGAGGTAATATCGTTACCACAACAAGAAAAGCTAGCGGAACATTCGTTGTTATTTTCTAACTCTTCCATATTCGGCAGGGTATAAAAGAGGAGAAATTCGACTTTTGATGGGGGACATGCTTTCATTATATGCACTGGCGCTAGTCAAGGTCATCACATGGTATGTAGCGGATGATAACCGAAAAAGTACAGCCTAGCGTCTTTTACGGAGTATTGTTGGGCAGGCTTCGCCGGATCGGAGATGTCAGGAAATTTTACAAAACCGCTCGAAAGCGAGTTTTACCTGGTGACTTCAACATGGCCCCAGAGTTTGGTCATCATAACAGTTACTCTAATGGTAATAATCAATGTAGTGACTATCATTGGAAACGCGTTTGTAATCGTGACCTTAACAAAGATAGATGCGCTGAAAAAGATGGCGAACAATCAGGTTGTAATCTCATTGGCTGTCGCCGACCTTTTGGTTGGCTTCCTCGTAGTGCCATGTTCAATTGACAGTGTTTTGGTCGGAGAATGGCGATTTGGCCATCTCTGGGGAAGGCTGAACGCTTTTGGAAACTTCTGCTTTTGCATTTCGTCCATAATGCACCTAGCATTGCTATCCGTTGATCGCTATATTGCGGTATCACGGCCTTTAACTTATCTGGTAATCGTGACGAAAACAAGAGCACGAATAGCCTGTTTGGTGGTTTGGATGTATTCAGCTCTCTGGGCTTTGCCGCCTCTCCTCGGCATAAGCTCGTACGAATGTTTTATTCCCTACATCGGTAAATGTCTCAACGAGGACTGGTTTCAGACAACTGCCTCGGTTCTCTTCACCCTGTCGGTGGTCTGCGGAACTTACGGGGCAGCAGTGTTTGTCATGATCTTTGTGTACTCTAAGATTTTCACCGTCATTTTTAAGCAGTCCAGGAGAATACATCTTGATGTGACAATGGAACAAGTTGGAAGAAACAGTAATTCAGCGCCGAGAGTAAACGTTTCCGCGAGGAAAGGAGTTCTAACAGTGTTAATTGTCATTGGAACCTACATGGTCTGCTGGTCGCCATTTTGTCTTCTCCTTTTTGTACAAATGGCGAGTGGAAAAGAAACAGGGGGACAAACTGCTGATTTAATAACTATGTTCATAGGCTTCGCTAATAGTGCCTGTAATCCCATTATATATTGCATACGATATAGAGCATTTCGAAGAACTGTAAAACGTATACTTGCGAGGACGAACAATTGGTTCAACCGGTTCAACAAGTTGGTGGAGCAGAATCAAGCTCAAACTAACACCCCCCAGACAACGAGCTCATGAAACGTTTTTTCATCATTGAATGACGTGCTCGGAGAGAACTGTTCCACGTACGATTTGTCCACGATTGTTCACGGATATTAATTGTCATATATGGGGGGTGGTCGGTATTACTAATTTTGCTATTACAATTGAACGACAGGATTACGCGGAAAATCTCGAGGTAAAATCTAATCCGGGACCAAATTACCATTTCTGTCGATTCTCGATTGTTAGTGTAATGATCTAACTGGTACGATTTGTCATTCATTGTATAAACGGACTAGAAACTGTGGCAGTCAAAATGTTTTTGCTATATTGGAATATCACGAAGTCTATAACACAGGATCTACTTCCGAAACTCCTGGGGATATTCAGCTTCTTAATTTTCTTAGTTTGAATGACCGTTGTGGCATCTAAGCTTACGTATGTTTGTAAATATTGTGAGGCCACGAAATGTTTACGGACGTTAGTCGTGCAAGTGAACGCCAGTTTATAAGGACCTCACAGTTTTCAGGAAACAACAATTGAATTTCCCACGGTAATGAAAATATCGTCATTTTTAATTAGTGCAGTTATTTTTTTTCGACTGCAATACCAGTGCAGAAAACTTTTGCTTGTGCCACTATTACTTCCGGTAGAATACTTAGCAAATATTTCATGGCACCATAAAAATAAAGACTCTGATGACTCGGCCTGTGAGTTGTCGGTTTGTTTACACTTTGTTTCTATTCATGACGAATCCTGAACAATATATATTGCATGGCTTGACTCTGTGAATACAACTCTCACTCTACCCGGCCGTTTCATTTATATTTCTACAGAGTTTTGTGATTTTGCGTGTTTCCTGTTGCAGCTGGTGTGATATTTTCCCTTGGTACAATAAAAAACAACAAAAATACGAAAACAAAAAAAACACCGAGTTCTAACTTCTAAATTCCTAAATGGTCACATGGACGGTAACCGACTGATTCGAGAAACAGGCCCAGATTGAAAGGCACAAACTGCATTGATTTTTTGGTCTTAAATAGAAAAGATCAGAGGGTGCGCTTGGCCAGGAGTTATAATATACTTAGTATGTAGCTAATCAATGACATAATGGTACTAAACTTCATAATGAGTACCCAGCTAATTAATTAAAGTGAGGTAGAATTAAAAGATCCGCTTAACTTAATTGCCTTGCAAAGAATATTGGAAACCAAAAGAAAGTACACGACAAGTACGAAAGGATTTTACGAAATGGTTTTTATTGAAAAACCAAACCAGTTACAAAATTTAGTCTAATATAAACCTTTGGTCAGTTGAATACAACGTTACGTTTGCTCTTAAATCAGAGACCACCTCGTTCAAGGCAGACGTCAGCCTCTAAAGTTTCATGTTTCGACCGCCAAGATGTTGGAGGGTGTGAGCAAACTCGAGTATATTTGCCGAGATGGCAATGTACCGCTGCAAACTGGGCTATATATCTTATTAACTAGTTTAATTGACAAAGATGTTACAGGAATGTAAGCACTGAGCCCTTGTAGAATACCGAAAAGAGCCACTCTGGCTCTAGCAGCCTTATTGTACGCACCTTGCACACAAAGAGAAGAAAACCTTTGAGCAAATTAGCGTCCGATACAGCCTGGCGTTTTTCTCAAATGGTGTAGTATTTACCTGTCAGTGGTGTTATTGGTGATACCGTGAAGACATTGACGGTGAATTTCTAGTTTCTAGTTTACAATAGGCGGTGTGCAACCAATCGCTAGAAACAAAGATAACAACAGTGAAATGTGCAAATGTTGGTTGACGAACAAAAGGAACTAACGAGAGATCTATTGTTTTCGTCAACCAACATGGAGGCGATGACGTAACGTGCACACCACCTATAGCCTAGAAAAGCGGCACACAGACACATAGCCCTATGTCCAATTTAATTAAGGTATTTTTTACTTGCAGTGGTACATCCATTTTCACATATTTATTCAAGGCCAGCTGTTTATGAATAGAGAGGACGTATCCGCCATAGACCGGCCTGATACTTTCAATCTCCTTTTAACTGAATTTTCGTCACGCGTGAAAACTCAGCAATCAGCATCCGTTTATCAGACAACCGGCCCGCGTGACTTCTTATTAGAATTAGACGGTAGAATATTATTGCCCAAATAAGGTCATGGATATATAGTATTCGCACTCTCCCTTCATTATCTCCTGCTGAATACCCAGCTCTCGGATTTGCGCCGCCTCCACTTGACTGCAAACCGAAACAGCAAAAAGTGATCACTTTGTCATTTCTAAGAAGGCTCACGTTTGCCGTGAACGTGCTGTCAATACATTTTTCTATTTAAATCTTATGTAAGTTGTCATTATAGTAAGGTGCAATATGCGTGGTATCAGACTTGTTATACCAATATATAGTGATGAACACAACCAACGTTTGATACAAACTTGTCATTTCTTTAAAGTTACTGACGTTATGACGCATTGAATGTGAAGAGTAGCTTTTGTTCTGGTTATCATAATATTGAAATTACTGACGTAATCAACTTCCAATAATAATATAACGAACAACAGCTTTTCCTACTGATACCTTTTAACAGATAGAAACCAAACAAGGGGTTCTATTGTTGCTTTTTCATTAACGAATTAACTAGTGGTCTTCCGAACGTGGCTAAACGTTTTGTGACCAGCAATTTGTAACTTAGTCAAATGATCGACGCACGAAAGATTATTACTTTAATCATCTCGATGAATTCACCCGTCATGTTCGCCATCAATAAAATCAAGTTAAATTGAAACTCAGTCCAATCATGTACCCGCGCTAAAGGCGTCGGTTTAGAAGGCATATATTTTTCTTTTTCTCTCTGGGATCTTTTGGGTACAATGTGCAAGAAATTATTGAATGCACCAATATCAGGAGCCCCACGAACAGGGGCCTCCATATGCACTGCATCCTTGAGTCAACCTGTGCGTGTATCTTTCTATTTTTAGAACTACCTTTTCTGCAGGAGGCTCAATTTTACCGCGAGAAACATCGCAAAAATCCGAACTTTCATAGAGTTCATCACTCGAAGAGTCTTCCGATCTACCCGCCATTTGACTCAAACATCCTGCATTATTCTGATTGGGCATAATAAACTGTGTGCGAATCTATACACACGCAGCGTTCTAAAAATAAAAAGATACGCGCAAAGGTTGAATCAAAGGCTTTGTATGGGAGAGGGAGGCTCCTGTTAATGGGCTCTTGACCAATATGCAAGTTTTGCTCGCCATACTGCTTAAATAAGTTATACCTCGTGTTAAATGCTCAAGACTTCGTTAAATAGCTTACGCCTCGTGTTTAAATGGGCATTTGTTCATAAAAGACTTGAATAGAGGTTATAGGGAGTGGCCTAGAACTGCGTTGACAGTTGAAGCTTGAGGTAAATTCTTACGGTATAAAAATATTTCTCTTGATACAACATGAACTTAATCAACCGGAGAACTTATCTGACAAGTACACTGTTAAAACCATAAAAAAAGTAAAACATTAAACTTATAAAGTTTTTGCCATGTATAAAACAATCGAACCCTTGGAAAATATGTTCGTGTCTGAATCGTTTCGAACCTTGCTCCTCCTAAGTTGCTGGGCCTGAGAAGTTTAATTAACATGGTATTGCCTCAAGTTATCATTAACACAAATATAAAAGTACTAATTATAAACTAAAAGTGTTTGATGTGACCGTCAATCACTATCCGGCTAACTACGTTGCTAGAGGTGTCTCTCGAAAGGCGCATTCATTTGCTTGCTGAGTTCACGTGGAAAACTGACAACCCAGTCAGTGAGAGCAAGAGTGTGAAACGGAGCCTCAACGAACTAGCTATAAAACATAAACGACCTGCTTACAAATACCTTTTAAGATATATATGTCCACACGATGATGCTTTTAAGAAAATATACATATTCTCAAGTTTAAATAAACATTTTCGAAAATAAAAACGCATGTTTAAAAAGTTGCAAGCTTCATGGTTTGACGCAAACCAGTGTGTATTTGGTTCATAACTAACTTTGAGAACTTTACCCCTTTCATTTGAACATTGCACGTTTTTCTATTTTTCTAAAATTCTAGTGCGAGTCAGTTTGAAAAACAAAACAAAAAAACCCCAAACAAACAAACAAGCAAACAAAACGCAGGAAGGAAATATTGAAAAGCTTCATCTCAATTACTGAAAGATATCATCTCGCCTCTTCTCACAGCCCTAAAACCTTTTCGATAGGATTTCATGGAGGTGATTCATAGAATAACTGTGTCCGTATTTTAATACATACAGTCCCGCTCTAGGCTACTTGCCAACTGGTCGGTGAGACTTGGCTCCGATAATAACTTCTCTACCTCTGTACTTTCATTGTGCATGTTCATCTTGGCCTTGACGTGAGTGACAACAATAGAAACCAAACTTCTGTCACCTCTTCCCAAGTAGAACGTCACGTCATAAGACGGGTACTCGCAGTTGCCGCTTCTGCTCTCTTTAAGAGTTGGGAGAAATTTGCCGTTGTAGTCGAAAACTTTGGTGCACTTATCACGCTCAAGTTTTGTGGCAGCTTCCCATCCATTTGAATAGAAAACCTTTCAAGGAAAGTACAAGAAGGGGAAAGAATAATTGAATGGAATATTCCCAAACCAATTTGAATACCTGTAAATTAATTTGTTTGTCTTGATCACTTAATAAAACTGAACAATTTCATCTTTAGAATGACCGTTCAAAATCTAAAGTCTTAATGTTTTCTAATAGACCTTATTCGCTGACATGCATTTTGTTTTCCCACTGTAGATCACTTGATGCTACTTAGGAGATCTGATCTTTTTGCTTGGCTCGTTTATTTGAATGGGTGCGAGGATGAATGTGTCCAATTCAAAGAAAGTACTCTCTTGAGTACGGTCTACAAGCGGCGGATGAGGTCCATTTTGAAGTTTGTTGTAGTGTTTTCACGACTCCCCAATGCCGCGGCGGCAAAATTTGCGATTCCCTTTTAAGTTAAGGTGGTAGGATACGTAGCTTTCGTTACCGGAATTCTTATTGAAGCAACACTGAAGAAAAGCAGCTGTTTTTTTACCCTTAGAACTGCAAGTCGGGTGGCTAACACGTCAAAGTCTTCGGTAATCTCCAACAGGATTCCTGGCGTCAAATAACTCATCACTTTCGTGATTTCCCGACAGCTGCTATCGACATCCGGTAGCTTGATCAGTTTGGCGCCTGGAGGTCCATAAACTTTACCGTTAACATCCATTTTGACCATATCACGTGCTATGGGACTCCCGTAAAAGAGCCTGATGGCCCGCTCGCCTTCCGTCAGCCTCGTTTCGGTAGATAACACTTCACGTGACTCGTAGAATACCCGGATGTAGAAAGCAGGGTCTGGGGGGATAAAGGCAACGTGGTTCAACGCCCAAACTGGAAGGTGGAAGACTAAAAAAGTCATTTGCTATTTACAAGAGTTAAACTGGTGACTACTGAGAAACAGGGTAATCGGTAGAGCCAGACTCACGAGCGTTCGACCCACTCGGGCCACGTTGTCCGCCCACAAGTTTAAGGTGTAGCCTTTTCAAAGGAGTTTGTGGACCATAGAAAAGTTCTGCATAACCGATAGTATTGCTTGAATCCTCGAAAACGGTTTTTATTTGTCACTGACAACGAATACCAAACAGCGAAAAGATCGCCCCTCATACCATAACCTGGTTCACAGCAAAAAGCAAAAAAACAAAAAACAAAAAAAAAACAGCAAAAAAAAAAAAAAACCTGGTTCACACTCAACATTTCTAATCAGCTACCGTAGTAGGGGGCGCCTGGTATCCCTTGCCCTTACCACAGAAGTTTAAAGATGATTTTCCTGTCTTCAGGAATGAAGGTAACGTAGGACCATCTGTGTAAGGAATGCTGTCCTGTGAGAGATTCAATATAGTCTTAGTTATTTGACGACCTGATGCCGCAATAAAGCAGTACACGTAAATCCACGTAATCCAAAAATGGATTATTAAGGCACAACACATACCATCCGCTCTACATCATCCATTTCATTACCCGCTAGCTCTGATATAAAAAAATGGAAAAAAGAATAAGATTTCATTGAATGAGGAAGAATAAAGCTTCTTTACAACTGCTTAAGTTGTCTATTAACTGCGATGATCACCCTTAGTTCAAATTATTTCATATCAGCAGTTGAAATATAGGAAATTTCATCAGTGTATTCTCTATAATACAGCTTTCATTTGCATCAGTGAACGTCGCTTTAATCCAATAGTAGTTACTCATGATAAAAATGTTAGTTACTGGCCTTATGAGTTGTGAGCTAATTGCCTATCAAAAGCTGATGACCAAGACGAATCAACGTAAGAACTTGGGTTTCCCGGGTAACATTCCTTGGTCACTTCACCAGTCCTGTCGGCTTTCGACGGGTGCGAAGCTAATGGTCATGAGTTAAATATCAGTTAATTAGGCAAGAGATTTCAATTTCATTTTGACGTGTCAAATAACACCGTACCTAGCAAACCGTTGTCCATATTGAAGTGAGAGCTTGTGGAAGTCGGGATGGAAGAGGTCTGCGGAGAACAAAGCGGAAACACGATAATGAGGAAGGGAGGATAGGGTCTTTATATACCACCCTAGCTTTGTAAATCATGCAGTAAAACGCGTTTCATAGGTTCTTTTTTTTTTTTAGTTAAATTTGTTCTGCCTTTTTCTTTCTGGTTGCCAAGTTAAAGAATGAAGATATATTTTGAACACTCGTTATAAATTAAGACTTCCTCTTTTCCATGCGGTCTCCTTTGAGATGTTTTTTGACAGGAAGTTGTATCCTACACTCTAATGATTCATGACCATATTGTTATGGTATCTTTTTTTTTTTCCGGGTCCAAAAAACGAAACCCCTTCATCCAGAGAAAAACTAACAATCACGCGTTCATCGATGATGGAGTTCTACTGATTTCAATATTCCGCGAGAGAAAACTGATGGACCGCTTCAAACGGCGGTTTCTGTGTGGCTATCTTGGCTGAGAGGGTCAGACCTGTACTTAACAGCACAACTGAGTCATGCGTGGTATGAGAAAGACTAGAAAGCAACAGACTTACGTAACTTAACACTGTTGACGGTAATTAATTGTATGGAAAATAAGGGATCGTTAAAGACGTTGCAACTTTCGTAATACTTTCGCAAGCAGATCGATATGCATCGGAGGTTTTCGATCGGCGAATTGATTAATTTTGGGACAAGTGCCTCAGCTGATTGTTTATGTAGGCATTTTGGCTTTCAACATTCCTCGATCTAGCGCTAGCACACTTCCAAAGGGTGGGACAAAACCCCATGCATTTATGCAGGCAGTATAGGTGCAAATTAGTGGAATAGACCCAAAAGTGAAAAATATTTTGGAACAAAGAAACTTGTTTACTAGGTGGATTAAAGAGATCTCGCAAGACAGAACACAGTCTGTGACGAGCATTTGAAATAGTGATAGTCTGGTAGACTTGATACCGTTTGGCAATTAATATCGAACTGCTTTTTCTTGATAGTTGATGGTGAAAACTGCCCCTTTTTGACGGCAGACGGTTAACTTGGATCCGTTGAGACCCTCTCATATGGACTGCTTTGTATCATACCTCGTCTGGAATCAATAGCCCTGCCCAACAAAGTTGCATGTTCATAAGCCCAGAAATATGCTGCAGGAACGCTTGTGTGTGTGCATTCTCTCCAAACATGCCTCCGCTTGCCATTACAGCGTTCGCTGCAAAAATAGGCTCAAAGCCTTCTTTCCTTGCACTGTAGTCAAGGTGTGAAAACTGCTTGGCAAAGCCATTGTCCGAAAAATCACCACTGTAGATCCCCTGCGGACTATTAGAGTAGGGGAAAAAAGTATTTCCTGCATTTCCGCTCACTGTTTCGTCTACCATAAAGGTCTCCCTTGGGTTGTATGGTGGAATAGTCTGGAAATAAGAAAATTGTCAACTTGACAGCAGTTCTAATAACAATAAACGGCCCCCGGCTGAAGAAGAAGAAGAAGAAGAAGAAGAAGAAGAAGAAGGCCAAGGAGGAGGAGGAGGAGGAGGAGGAGGAGGAGGAGGAGGATTTGGAAAAGTGTCCACGAATGTCACAGTCTGTGCGACGCCCGCATTAGTTGATCGAACAAAATAGACAACTTCGACGATATCCGGCGACCATTTTGTATTATATTCTTTCAAGTGGCTATCAAGGGACATAATAATTTGCCCCTAAGCATCCCATAATATCTTATAGAAATCAAAATGGCCGCCGTATCGTCGAAGCAGTCTATTTGAAAGCCACTCAACTTCATGTAATTTCTTGCCATTTAAAATCGAGGAAATCAAATTCAGATGTGCATCTAAGTAATTATAAAACATAACCGATGCGTTGTTTTCTCTTTTCGTTTGCTCTTTATCCTTTATCCTGATGTTATGATATACGTATAATGCACACTTGAAGAGTTTACACTATCTGCGTATTTTGGAAGCTCTCGTAAGAAGGTAATTGGTACTGGCCTCTACAATAGGTACTTCAATTAGGTTTTAAAGCTCTAGATGGGTCTTTTCCGTTGTTAATCAGTATTTTCTGGCCTGGATGCCGGTTTCTTTCCCAAACAGAACTGAGACAAATTCGAAACTTAACTAAAATCAGAATGATAATACGGTGAGTCTGATTGGTGTGCGAATGGAAAGTTACTCCCTGTCAACAGTGCTACTGATGCTAAGGTAATCACTGGCTCTTTACCGGGGTGATATCATCAAGATCACAGCTATCGTCAAATGAACTATCGCTGCTGCCCTGGTGAGGTGAATCTTGTTGTAGTGTGTCATAACACATCCCTCCTGAATGCAATTTGATGTTGTACACTTTGTCTGATGCGAGAGGCGATCTGGTCACTATAGGTTTGGAAGTTTTCGAAGCAGAGTACTGGAAAAAGAAAATTGAACACAACATTATATCATGATGATCCTAATGGTGCTGCCGCTTTATTCTGTTTTTTTTTTTAATTTTTACTTTTTTTTATGAATTAAAAGTAATATAGGGCCCTGTAGAGAATCAAAGAAACAATTCAAATACATAACAGCGTCAAAAAAAACTGGAAGAAGAAGACCAACGGGCACCTTACAAAGAGTAGTGCAGTTGAATTCGGGAACCTGAGTTGATGCTGACACATGAGTCAAAGCGGGATTTGAAAATACTGTCGAAGCACTCGCCCATAAACACTGCATCCCGCTATCTTTCTTGTGCCATCTTTATCGGCACAACTAGGTCCGTTCCTCTTCCCTTTCTTTGGGCAAGAATTGAACAATTTTCAATGCTAACAGACTGAAGCTTACTTTCTTTTAGCATCTAATTTTATGTAAATAGCTAAAGAAGTTAAATAAAAAGTATCGCATCGTATCGCTGAAATAATCAGAATGAAAAGTTGATGCAGTTTCAATTTTTTTTATATCTGCGATTTTCCTGTTCTTTTTTTCCTGAAGATCGTCCAGTACATATAACAAAAATCCATGGAGTCTGATTTACTCACCGGGTGGAATCTCTCACCCACTGCATTTTTTTCCGCTTTCGGGGTGATAGCCTCTTTGACGTTCCTCTTTGACGTTCCACTTTCTAGGGAAAAAATAAGTGATTTTCAGTCGAGTCAGTGCAATTTGGCGAGGTTCATGTTACGGGATATAATCTAGTCTGTTGCTGACTGTGTTAAAGTTTGAGAAAAGTGTACCGTTCGGATTTTCCCGTTGCATTGGTCCCTGAGCTTTTCGGCATGTCTCAGTTTCAAGTGTTCCTTTCAGTTTTCAAATAATAGAGAAAATGGATAGAGAATCGCGTAATATAAGATTTTTTACCACTTAGTTTTTTTTCCTTGAACAATTCAAGTGAGAAATGAAGTTTTATTAAATTTAAAAACTACTAATTTTAAGTTGGCGACTTTTTTTTTTTTCTCTACTGAGACCAACGTAATATTAATATTCGATTTCCTTGAATTTCTGTGTCGTAAGTTAAGAGCTGTGATCCGTCAGCCGGGTAAAAGGCACAAGGCTCCGAACACACATATCTTCGCGCTTTGCTTCTAATTATCGATTTTAATTCGTGATCCTGGCTTATAAATATAATAGAAAGATCGCTTTTTTTTTGCATTATAGTAGTGCTGCTTGTACATGTACAAAGTACCTGTTCTCTGACCCAAGAGACGCTTTATGTAAAACTCGTAAAGCGGTAGTTTATTGTACTTATCATTACTACTGCAGACAAAAAAGCTGAAAATATAGAAAAAAAACCCGCAGCTATTCAACAAAATGAATTTCCCTTATATCTGGCAGCCCAGCAGCTAGTTGCCGGTATGTAAATATGGAACTTGGCATCAGGACGTTAAAGGTGCGGAACCCAATCCCGACAATTGATGTCCAATTGGCGGTGCAAGTAGGTATAATGATTATAATAATGATATGCGTCAGGCAGCTATCGAACCATCTAATATAATTAAAATTTTAAATTCGATCACGTTTTGCAGACCTGATTACCCAGTTGGAAAAAAAATTTTGGTCATTCTGCATACCACATTCCCAAAACAACGCAGACAGGAAAAATTGAGCTCTCGCGTGCTTGGCAGTACTTTGTTGATATATCTGATGGCCTTGGTTAACCAACACAATGAACCAGCTTTTTTTTACTGTTCCCGCGGCTATTCTTTACATGGGCAATGCAATTTTTTTGTCGTTGACACATGGTTTTCCTAAACGTGGGATGCCAACAGTTTCATCGTTCAGCAAAACAATTCTCGATAGCTGTATTATAATGACGTCATGATATGCCAGAAATAATCAACGCAAGGGGAAAAAGCGCTTCTTTGGTCATGCTTGAAGACAAACTTCGCCAGCTTGATTTATTCATGGCATAATCACATATGAGTGGACTCGACCTATTTATTGAAACACTGAACCATGCTGCAGCTAGCTGGAGTTTCGTTACAACACTCTTCATTGTAGCACTGAGGTTCGAAACAACTTATGCATGCATGAAATGAAGTCGACGTTCTGAGTCATTTCACGGCAGTGTCCATTGCCACAATTTCACGTTATATTCACGAAACAAGGCACCAATTTTTACTACGTGCAAAAAATCAGGTTAAATTAAGTTGTGCTATGGAAACATAAGATCCAAATGATAAACTGGAACAAATTGTTACTGCTAGTTTTGTTTCCATGCGGCGCAATTTCAACTCAGGCTAGAAAGAAACTGGTTAAAAACAGGAAATCATTCCCAAGCCATTACGTCTCGTTCTGAATGAATTCGGGAATCCCCTTATGTCATGGGTTCTTCGTAAATGCTTCGTTGACAATTATTTCTCTTTTCTTTGCCGAAAATCTTCTGCAAATGACGAGTTTTCTGTCAAAACCGCAACGAAGGGAGCATATCACGAGTTCCGAACAGTCATTGTTTTCTTCTCAACCCGAGTTCCCGGTTCGTTGGTCTTCCGCTGTTGCGGATGTCTATATTGCGCGCGAGGCCGCTTCGATACTTTGAATAACAAAATCGTACTAAAAAAACGTATCAAGGAAATGAGGCGGAAGTCTTTGAGCACATGGACTGCTCTTCCCGCTCTAGTTTGATCTTAATATTTGTTGCTTATATTGTTCAATTTTTTTTTCTGGCTCAATGTCGTCAGTACTTTCCTATTTGTCTTTACGTATAATTTAAACTGAATTTCTTAACCGCAATGTCAGCGCTGAAACCAGGTCCCCCTTTATTCAGCACAGGTCTACAGAAACTAGGTAGAGTCCGTTTTAAGAGACAGTCACTTTGTATTATTACCTACAGCCGGGGAAAATGGAGAGAATTCAACCTCCCGCACACGGGATCAATGAGGATCAGAACCGCATTTAATACTTACACGAACTGAGCTGGGATGAATTTTGCCGTGCATAGATCTTACCTTTGTCGGTAAAACGGAACACTCGATATGGCTCCTTCTCGTCCAAACTGTGGGGAACACGGACTTCTTCCACATCGGGCATTTTATGTAGAGCACATCTAAACCTTGTTTTCCAAGTTGATGGATCGGGCGATTCACCGCTTTTGTATTTACCTGTGTGTTCAGCCCAAAGCTTAAACAACATAGCATCCTTCTCGTAACTGAAATCAGGTTTACCAGCATGCTTCCACGAGACACGGAATTCTTTCTTGTCTTTGTCGCGCCAGCATAAACCTGGTACCTTTCCGCTGTTTATTTTATCCTCCAACCATGGCCTTAACCTTTGTCGTTCTGCACACATTACGCCGACTCGCTCTACACTTCCTGCGTTTTCCTTGAATCTACCTTTGCTAGAAAATTCAAGTAATCGCTAAATTTGAATGTGGCATGGAAGATCCACAAGTACGATCCACTCGAATATTTGCAAGGAGAACTAATGTTTCGCTTTCTGACGTCCATGCGGTGATTATAAATTTCAAGGCCAAACCCAGTGTAATGTTGCCTCTTTTAACTTACCTTGTGGCTGCCTGAAAGGGTTTTTCCCGGACAAAAGGTCGGCTTTCTCATTGGTCAAATGCACTGAACCGTATAACTTCCGCTTCATTACTAGTTCACCATGTGCTTTTTACAGAGACCAATGCGACTAAATCAACAGCCACTATCCACCAATACCGTAAAAATGTACAATTGAATCTTGGGGATTTCAAAAGCTTACTGAATAAATTCTTTAAATTAAAATATATCAATTATCCCTCTGAATATTCAACTAATCGCGGAAGTATTTTTATGATAAACGGCACCTCAAGAAAGGAACGTTGTCTGCTTTTAACCGCATTAAAATATTCATATCCTAAAAATTAGGATTTGTAAACAAATTCAAGAAGTGTTGACATAAGATCGTAGTTAATTGCATTCATCACTGACAACAAACCATGAAGTTAGATCAGTTCTCACAATGGACAAAGGTATGATACAGGAGCTGGATTCCTCAACATTGTATTCAACCATACATATGAATTACTTCATATGTACTTCACTATATTTCTTGTAACAACAAAAAATAAGATATAATGGTAGGAGGTCTAAGTACGCACTAATTTATTGTCGGGAGGACAATCAGTATGTGCTCGTATTTAATATACGCACACCCCATGTGATCTATTATCTGCAATAAGAGCCGTATTACAAGAGGATGCAACATCAAGGGGAAGCGTGAAACCCTCACAAGCAGACCACGAAAGCTCGAGAAGCTGCATGCTGTATTGCTCTGGCCAAAGGGGTTTAACGAGAGGAAAACCCAAGACAGCTATAGTGAGGGATAACTTCTTCATGTGCTTTAACCTTTAATATGCATCGAAAGTGTAAGTAGACGATATGAATAGCTAAGCATGCGGCTGTGCGGAAACTTCGTTACATGTGACCCCGTTCGAGGGCCTGCTCCAGTGGCGGCCTAATTACACTGATCGCCGGAGTCCAGGCAATAAACTTTAAAAATAATAAGTGTGTAGTGTAGCTGTATATTTTGCGAGGGTCTTATTTGCTGATATAAATAAAGACAGAGGGAATACTCCGCAAAATGTTTAAATTTACAACTGGGACACGCAAACAATCTAGTGAGTCTAAACTTGCATCCAGTCAGGATGGGTAACTTGCCCTACGAGGCAAACGAAGCAAATAAATAGACTACCGAGGGAACAAACTGAATTAAAACTTGCCCAACGAGACGAATGTCGACACGTAAATCGCCTACTGAGGCGAATAACTTGCGAAGGAACTCCGGCAGTTAGTTGTCTAGCAAGGCAAGTAAATCAAGTTATTCTCGCAGCGAGGCAATCAAAGCAGTAAACATGTAACAACCAAACTCTTTCGATTTTCCACCTAGAGAGGCCTGAAAACAGACTTTCTACCCAGCGGGACCTGGAACTGTCGTGTTCACAAAAATAAAAACAAAAACAAAAACAAAACAAAATAAAAACAAAGAGGAAAAAAATCTATATTGATGTCGAGTGGTGCTTTGTACTCCTAATGAGGTTCTTGTGTCAGTATAAGTTCCTCACGGGCAGGTACAAAAGTCCGACTGGATCAACTCTGATCACTCGACTCGGATCGACGCAAAAACCGGTTTTCATTAGCAAATATGGTAAGATTTGCTCACGTTAAGTCTAAGGTTAGGGTTAGGGTTAGGGTGATTTATCGAGGACTTATTCATTTTTACATCGATCTGAGTCGAGTGATCCGAGCACTAGTTGATCCGGTCCGACTCTGTACCTGCCTGTTCCTCACTGCCATGCAGAGAAATCAAAACCTACGCTAGATATTTTTAGTACTGACATTCCAAAGTTAAAAACTATAAATACTCACTTCCTTATTTCCTCTGTCAGTAATTAACGACCTTGTAAGACAGATTTTAAAAGCACACAAAACACAAGGGCTTACACCAAGATCAATGTACGTAGTGGCTGTCTTGTTTTTGCAGAAAGAAATTCGAGTGAAGAAACGTGCAACATCTTGCGAACTTCATCAGGATGTTAACTTTGGGCTATCGGGGAAAAGTCCTACGTTACCGCACCTTATACGTGGACCGAAAACAAACAACCCCACTCCCATCCAAAAATACACGCCCAATAACTTCACTGTGTTAAAGGGTCTGAACTTTACCGATCACATTCACTCGGGAGAGAGCGGACAAAAATAAACACTACCCCGCTCAAAAACCGGAAAGAGTCGGTCGCCATTCCTCTTATTGCATGTGCGAGCGCTCTTCTTTAGATAACTAGAGAAAACAAGGGTTCCGATGCTAAGAGGGTCAAGTCTTGTTCGATGCCGAAGTACTCTCACATCCCGGCGAATTAATATTTAACAATTAGACTACGAGTTCGAGTTTTCTGCGTCAATAGATATAGTCAACGAGGCGTGTGGCGCCGAGTTAATGTGACTATTGGACTCATAGAAAACGAGAACGAGTAGTGTAATTGTTTTAGTAGAAATCCATTCACATACCTTCGAATTCATTCCAATTTTTATTGATTTTAAGATTTGAAGAAACCGTTTTTGCTCAAAACGACGGCTTTTTTTTTCGGCTACTCACAAGCTATCACGCAATAGATAGCGAGTAGGGAGCCAAGCAGATTACAGGATTCGTGATGGTATTCGAGTGGATTTCTGCTAAAGCAAGATAGCTTTGCTTTCGCGAATGCCAAACTGACCACGCCGTTCTTCGCAAACTTCACAACTTTATTGTTCACCCTCTCTCCCTCCTTGTACAATTCGTGACGAGTGTGTATGTTTTTTTTTTACCGACGCGAGGCACTCCCTAAAGCATAGCGAAAACTTATATTTGATTGGCGTACAGCCTATTAGAGCCATTCGCTCTGATCACGGAATATCACATAACATCACTGTGGGAAGCATACAGTAAACCTATTTGTTTTACGATAAAAAAGAAAAACGACTTCAATATGCTACTTGTTAACTGATAATCATCGAACTAATGATCTGTCAAACCTAAATACACGCACTCCTCTGTAACAGACCCAGTGAAACCCGACCCAGTGGATTTTTATGGTGGATTTTTTCCCTTCACCCAGTGAAAATTTAGCCTCCCCGGTACCTGGTGAAATTTTTAATTTTACCCGGCCAGTTTGTGGCTTCCCCGGTGCGACTTCTACATACCCAGCCAGCATATATCATTTGTGTATGGTTGAAAAAGGCAAAACAGCGACCTGACACAAAATCTGCCGACCCGGTGACGTTTTTTTCCGAAAACCCGGTGAGAATATAGATGCCACTGGGTCTGTTACAGAGGGGTGTTAACAACGTTGCAAACAGTCGCAAACAGTTTGCGATGGCTCGATCGCAAACAGGTTGGCGTAAATGGAAGCACCCTTTACGTTCATCCCCGACCAATCGCTGATGATCGCCGATGATCGCAAACAAGACGCAAGAGAGATAAATTTCTTTATCTCTTGCGTCTTGTTTGCGATCACTGGCGATGATCGGCGATTGGTCGGGGATGAACGTAAAGGGTGCTTCCATTTACGCCAACCTGTTTGCGATCGAGCCATGGCAAACTGTTTGCGAATGTTTGCGACGTTGTTACGTCTATATGGAAAATTAAGGTCACGCGATTCTAAATAGGGTATAGAGTCACACAATGCGACTGAACTTTCACGACATTGCAATTACAAGAGGATTACCCTGCCTACGCGCATACAAGTTGCTTAGTGTAAGTAGCACGCCGCAGGAAAGTTTTATCGTGTAGTTTCTACCAATATCGTGGGCACATATCATAGGTAAAACGACGTATATACTTATTTTAATGGAACCGAAACCAATTGTGGAATTGCACGCATTTTAGGCATCCTACTGAACTGATAAAGAGTTACTGCGTTCACATATTTTCATAAGCATCAATCAATTGCAATCTGTCCTCTTTGAACAATTATAGACAACTTCTTTATTCGACCAATACTATTTCTTTCCTCCTGTGTACGATACAAAAATACACCCGTTTGAATTTTCTAACTTTGTAGAGAAGAAAACTGTTACACTATGCGTAGATAGGCAAAGTAAAGAATTTCAAATCGCCGCTAAACACTAAAGGCCACTAGCACTCGGAATGCAACAGCGTCGTTTCAGTCGGAGACGCTTCCATACCGGTGAGGTTGGGGCATGGGCATTTCGTGACATTTTTTGTTTGAACATGAAACTAGAAGGATTTTTACTTTAAAAACTGTAATACCAACGGCACCAACGATATTTACAGGCGAATGCAGTTACAATTATTATTCACAAGCTTCTCACCATCTGTGAAAAATTATTGGTATAATTCCTCGCTCCGCTTAGATGCGGCTTGTTTCGCGCATTAAGTTTCCAACTCCATTGATGGTGTCGTTTTTTCGCCGTCCTGCAACGTCTCGTTTTCTTCATTAACGGAATACATTTTTCTTCGATCTCTCTGTCTGCAGAGTGCGTTGGGAACAGAATCTTCATCAGAAACTTCGGGTTCCTCGCTCTTTGCCAGAAGTCCTTGAAGATATTCTTCGTCTCTAAAATCGACATTAGGAAAGTCCTTTACAAGTCTTTCGCGTTCCTAAAAATAAAAAAAATAAGGCGTAGCTATTTAAAGTGAACAATTATTGCCTTAAATACACCTGATAGAAAACTTGAACATCTACTGGCAGGGACAGATTTAGGGGCGGGGGGGGGAGGGGGCCGCGGCCCCCCCTTTCAGTTCGTCGGAGATTTTTTTTTGTCAAAATATACAATAATTTTATCATTTTGTAAGCAGTCTGTTGGAGCTTTTGATTATTTTGGCTAGAGCATGACTTTTCGCTAATAGTATGACCAAAGTTGTGCGAAAAAGCTTTCAACGTTACAGGCGTTAATATTATCCTTTTGAAATGACGAAGATTGCATGTAAGAGTACCCAAATTTTCAAAATTTTCTGGGGGGGGGGGCATGCCCCCAGACCCCCCTAGAAAGTAGCGCCTAAGGCGCTACTGAGGCACACTAACGCGCGCTGATTAGTATTCTTGTTCGGCCCCCACTTTCAAAAAATGCTAGATCCGCCCCTGGCTGGAAGGTTGTCAAACACGACAAAAACTTAACTAAAGAAGCTAAGAACTCTCGGAGTTCGGGGAACTGCATGTACTGTCAACAGGTTTTACCTTCGCTGCTTGCAAGTTACAAAAGTCTTGGAGTTGTCTCTGAAATCCATAATTTGGATTCGCTATTGACCGAGAACATTTGATAGCTCTAAGAGCATCCTTCCAGTTAAGTTGAGTGACTGCCATAATATAAGCTGCTACAATGGAGGTCGAACGAGAAATTCCAGCCATGCTGAAAAGAACATGAAAGTTCTTATTACTCCACGATTAGTTTTAGCACTTGTGCTAAGCTAGAAACTTGTGACTTAATAATAAATAAGAATAAATAAAGTCATCATCATCATCAACATCGTAATCTTCATTGTCGTCATCATCATCATCGTTGTCGTCGTTATGTCGTCATCATCATCGCCATTGTCAGCATCTTCATCAGCATCATTGTCTTCGTGGTCATCGTGATAGTTATCAACATCATTAATATCACTATTAAAAATGGGTTAACAACGAGTATACTGTTTGCCACTTGGTTTGCATCATTCTCAATTGCTGCAATACTCACCGTACTATAACAGATAACTAATTATTAAAAATAAGGTGGTATAGACTTACAGCTAATAAGTTTTAGTATAATTTTCAGTGGTGAATATGAGAATTCGGTGTTATATTCACCGCGCTACCCGGTGAATACAACATTTTGGAGGCGCACCTGAGGCGAATAAATTTAAATATTATGCTAATTATCCTCACTAGCTTAATTTTAAAGCAAAACTTGTTTTCAATTGTTTACATGCTAATTAACGTGGCTAGTTAGGATAATCAGCATAAGGAGAAAATAATAATATGTTAGCCGCCGTTTATTAATTCAGTCTATCTCACCCAATGTAACATTAATGACAACTGTTGAAATTCCTTACCAATGTACTAAACAAGCCCCATTGTTAATCCTAAAACAAACAGCACTTTTAGTGAACATCTAAAAACGGAATCAGGGCATTCAGTGCCTAATGTAAAGCTTAATACAGAATATATGACATCTCATGTATATGTATATTTTATGTAAACTATGCAACGCAGCCTGAAAAAAACAAAAACAAAAACAAAAAGAAACAGGCTTCAAAATCATAACTAAAGGTAGCTCATTCAAACTTCACACACCTTTCCTAATACGATTGTAATGACAAATAGAGAAAATGCTAGCAAAAAAGGGAACAGAAACAAACACAATAATGGCTGAAATCTTAAAGTGTAGTTGTCATCATACTTTTAAATACTACACTGACTGAGCAGAAAAGACTGTCATTACACGGTGTATACAAGTACAAGATACATTATAATGGTTAGCTTACAAAGAAACTAAACACCAGTGGATAGTACGCATGCTTTCATTGCTCAATGTGTGTGTTTAGTTGAGAGTATATAAACATGGTTGTGACATCACATGAATTTTGATTGGTTATGTGTTGTCAAATGCACATTTTGATTGGCTGGTAGGAAATATGACTGTAGAGAGAGTGTATTAAGAAAATCCAGTTCAATCAAAAAGTAAATCAAGAACATTTTCCTTCATTTGTCTAATTATTTTTTAGAAATATATTATATAAGCAATGGAGGACTTTTTTCCATGTTTACATAGCCTCATCTAAACAGTCGGGGAGTTGGGAGAATTCTCAACAGTTATGAAAAACCCTCGACTGCATCTCAGGTTTGCATAACTGTCTCGAATTCTCCCAACCCTTCCTGATGTTTAGATGAGGCTATGTAAACACATAGTCCCCTATTGGTCCTCTATTGGTTAAATCAAACAAAATTCCACCACCTGCCATACTATTTTCAGTTTTGGCTCTAGTCATCTGTTATGTTAGGGTAGTCTGCATTGTTCACTAATTGAGCCCCACATTATAAAAAGTGTGTACATACATCAATTAAAAGTTCTTGTACCAAAATAAGACTCAATGATTTTATTTCCTATAATTAAATTTTGCAAGCCAAATACACCTTGGAGTGACTTAAACATTCCTTATTCATAGTTTAAGTATGAACTGAATGTCAATCATTAACCTGCAGTTGTGAATAAAATCTATACTTTCTTGAAAGTATCCTGATCTGAAAGAAAAATATGACACAAACATACGTAAGCTTATGGTACATTGCATTGTTGTTTGGATTTTGATAACACCACATAATGAATAACAAGTGCATGAAGAACAGAACAATTGAAGGGCTCTGAGCAAGAACGTCCTAACTGACTTTTGTGCGATTTTTAGGTCGTTTCTCAAAATCCCCACCAATTTCCACCGAACCAACTGCCCTAAAATTATGGGGTGAACATCCCCATGCTATATGCCAAAAATTAGGGCAATCCAATGAAAAGAAGCGAAAAACAAATTTTTTTACAGGTCTGTATTTTCACATTTTCTCGCTCTTGTGCCCCCACTCAGCCCCCCCCCCTCCCTTCCCCAGGGTCCACAATTTTTTTTTCCTTTGTTATTTTGTTCACATCATTAGGATAGGTAATTCCATAACTTAATTTACGTGTATTGCGCAAAATGTGGACACAATTTCCCAAAATGACCAAAGGCACTAAAAATGTCAGTTAGGACATTTTTGCTCTTAGCCCTTCAATTGTAATAATGATACAAGTTTACTCACACATGGTTTTATACTACTGAGGCCCATGCACCAGTCAGAAAACCACAGGTCAGAAACTGAATATGTATATACAAGGTAACATGCGCACAGAAATTATCAATGTGACAGGACAGAATAGCTGCCAAGAGTTCATCTTATGGAATCTTTGTATGACACTAGATTCATGATGTATTACATGAGGCTTAATTTACTGACCAAGCAAAAGCTATTTATGACTACAAAAGATAAGGGCACTTACATTTCTTGATCTGGGGAATCAGCAGCATGAATACACTTATAAACAAGGTGCTGCAAGCAAGCAAGAATTATGCCGCAAAACAATTACTAATATTAAAAAAAGGGAACATATGCTGCCCAGTATAGTACAATTATGCTGTACATTTTATGCAAAGAACATTACTCAAAATTTAAAGATAACAAAATGTAGCTTTCAAGGAAAAGAAATTAACATTTTTAATGTTAGCAACAATGTTCATAGTCAGTTAGATAATACTGGAAAACCCTTCAAACACATAAAAGCACCTCTCAATTTTTCCTCAAAGAGAGCAGCTGCCAAATGTATGTTCTCAGTTGTAATTCCTGCCCTCATTGTGTTTCTTTTACATTTACATTATTTTGGGGGGATTTGTAATGGTTTTTTTGTTTGTTTGTTTGTTTTTTAATTATCATTATTGTTTTAATATACTTATTGCCATACCTTACAATAACTTTTACAACACTTATGCATATACTTATAGGCTCTGTAGGCATCATTTTAATGTAAGGACTGCATTTCAATGTAAATACCTCTAACACTGGCTGTGCATGATCATGAATCGCAAGAATATGTGTGATATTATTTCTTGTCAACTGGTCCATGTCCTTGGCATCTGAGGGAAAATGCAACAATTACAGTAAAGAAGGCACCTTTGGCACAGATACAGTTCAGCATGTTACAGAAAACTTGTGTTCATTCTTTAACATCATGGCTTAGTTATTGCCTGTGAAAGTAAATAGCTTAAGAACACTGATTATGAACATAATGATCTGCCCTATATATTAATGCTGATGTTGATTGGACAGCCTGGTGCCATAAACTTTCCAGTTAATAGATCGTCTAATGTCAACACTACAAAAATGTCCTCCACAGATTTACAGTTCAATGGTCCATAAAATGAAGTCTTACCAAGCATGCTGCAGCCTAACATGATTTCCTTAGACCAATCCCAGCCTAGAAAAAAATAGATTTCTGCATTTAAAATAATAAAAATTATACATACCTCGGAAATTTCCCAGGTAAAGACCTGGAAGAACCTAAATAGTTAGAAAACAAAAATATATATTTTCAAAATAATACAAGGCCAAGGAGGGGGGGGGGGTAAACAATTCTTCAAACCGGTTGAAAGTGTGGGTGAACTTTTTAG
>BLFK01000759.1:197226-215651 GCA_014634185.1 Astreopora myriophthalma
ATACAGACAATCATGTTCCTAGTGAGAGTTTTTTTAAGGGAGGACGAGTGGGGAGGGGGTAATGCAGTTGCAATATTTACGGGGGTGTAAATTCCCTGGGTGCTCGTCAACCGTTGCTCCATCGCAAAGTTTAGAATCTCACGCAACACTATCAAGGTTATACACAACATCGAAATTTAGGATAAAGCTGCATGCATATGCATCTCTCTGAGTCTGGTGACAGAAAACTTCCGGTTTTCAAACTTGCCGACGATTTGGCCGGATCTACCGGTCGAAGCTCCAAACACGGTTTATAAAACAGCAATATAAATAATAAACTTTACCTTGTTCATTCCATTCCCCATGGTTTTAAGCCCAGCTGGGGATCAAAAGAACAGAATCTTTCTACCCTTCGGTTCGCGGTATGTACACCTTTCTCGGCAGGTCGGCTTCAACCTCGAATCCAGGCTCTCTCTCTTTTCCTCTTTCCTCCCTAGTCGTCGTCGAGGAAAAGAAAGAGCCTGGGTTTGAGGTTAGGTCGACTTCAGTCCCGCGCTGCCTTCTGCATTCCCAGAGGCCTTTGCGTGCCTTCCGTCTGGTCGGCAGGGGGACAAAGAGTCAGTTCTATCTACTCGGTGACTGTCGACTTCGACGAAAACTTTCAATGTGTCGCCCGAGTAACAGCCCCTAACAGTTTTGTCTTAACGAGCTCGCGCACGCGGGCATCATTCAAATTTTGCATGCGCAGTAGCAATGGGCAATGCTCGCGCGTGCCGAAACTGTTGGAGAGTTGCTGGAGAGTTTTAATTGCCGAACACGTTTTGCAGAAGAAAAGGCGTTGAAATATCTATTCAATGACTGAACACAAACTTCTGTTGTTCATAACTTTCCTTTCGGGTCCACTTAGCTGCTCCGGAGTCAGCAACATTAAGATTGGTGGAATCTTCTGCGATGAAAGTAATTCCAAAGAACTTTTAGCTTTTAATCTCGGCATTGAATATGTTAATAATGACACGACGTTGCTGCCAGACACAATTCTTATTCCGGTTGTAAACCGAACGGACTTGACTGATGCATTTGCTAACATCGATGCAGTATACGATCAGATTCACAGTGGAGTTTCGGCAATCGTTGGGCCTATCACCTCATCTACTGTAAAGGCGACTCAACCGCTGTGCGCAGGATTCCACATCCCTCAAATTGCTCCTTATGCCACAGATCCTTTGTTTGATTTTACTCCAGACTCGTATAGATATCTTGTGCGCATGAGCGCTAGTGACGCGATTGAAAACGGCGCCCTTGCGGACTTTGTGTTGTATTTTAACTGGACTCGGATTGCAGTTTTAACATCTAGGGATGAATATGGAGTGAATGGGTTAGTGGTCTTTAAAGATATTGCCTCGCACAAGGGATGGACCTTTGTGGCCGTGGAAAGCTTTAAAGTGCATAAGAATATTTCATTGGTAAATGCCACCACACAGCTTCTCCACATTCGAAATCGCGGTGCTAGAATAGTGGTTTTGAACTGTATCTCTAGCCACGTTCGCGTGATCTTGCGGCAAGCTAGTAACCTTGGTATGATTGACGGATGGGTCTGGCTGGTCACTAACGCCGCGTTCTCTCTTGATGGTCTTTACGACACTGGCGAGACTGTACCGGGATATCTTCACGGTATTATTGGTATAAGGCATTCGTTTGGACAAGGCACTGAACACGCGAAGTTTGTGCGCATGTGGGAAGAAAATGGATACCAAAGCGAGTCCCTCGGTAAAGATGTTGCAGTTGGACACACCTTTGATGCAGTGCTGGTCATAGCGCAAGCTATTCACAACATGTTACTGGACGGGAAGAACACAACGGTTACCGCTGACTTGAAGCTGAATGCTCATCGAAGCAACAACTCAATCTCATTCAACCAAATTGGGGAAACTATGCTGGAATTCATTTCGAAAGTCAATACGTCTGGAGTTATGAATCGTCTGGTCTTTGATGCCAATCGTCATCCCGTAGGCGGAGTGAGCTTTGACATAGTAAATCTGCGCTCCTATGGATTTAACAAGGTTGGAACATGGGATTCGGTTAATGGACTAGTTATGGAAAAGAATAAGGAAATATTGTGGTCTTCTGGGAAAACTACTGTTCCTGTTGATACGGCATTTTCTCTGGTAAATCAGAGTCTAAAAATTGTTACCATTGAGGAAAAGCCCTTCATTACCAAAACAGTTTTACTTAATGAACCAGGGAATTACCGATTAACGGGTTACTGCATCGACTTGTTAAAACAACTACGGGAAAAGTTGAAGTTTTCCTACGAAATTTATCTGGTGCCAGATGGAAACTACGGTTCTCAAGATTCGATCTCCAAAGAATGGAATGGAATGGTGAAAGAGATCCTTCAAGGAAAAGCAGACATGGCCGTGGCTTCGTTTACAGTTAGTTCAGAACGACAGAGTGTCATCGATTTCACGCAGCCTTTTATAGATCTCGGATTGACAGTTCTTGTCAAATCTGTCAGTGATCGAGGGGAATACTTCAGATTTTTCGATCCGTTTGAACGTAACTTGTGGCTAATGATAGGGCTGACTTCTATTTTAATCGGAATTCTCTTGTGGTTCTTCAGCACGTTCAGTCCCTTTGGGTTTTATGGTAGATGCGTGCAAATAGCTCATCACAAGGTGTCGCGGGAGCACCTCAAACGCAGGCACACGCTTCGCTTGGCAAACTCTATATGGTCATCTATCGTATACTTGGGCCAAAGTGCCGACAGTCTTCACCCCGTTTCAGCTTCTGGCAGAATAACAGTTGCTGTATGGTGGTTTGCAATTCTCATCATCATTTCGACTTACACCGCAAATCTCGCGGCGGTTCTAACCATCAAAAGGTTCTCGTCTGCAATTAGCAGCGTCGAAGATTTGGCAGGCCAAACTGAGATCTCGTATGGTACAGTAAGGAATAGCCAGCCACAATCTTTTTTCGAGTCTTCAGTTGTCCCAAGCTTTGCGACCATGTGGCAGTACATGAAATACCACCATACTCTCGTTAACAATAGCCAAGAAGGAATCGAAAAGGTGAAGAAAGAAAATTTTGCATTCGTATGGGACTCAATCGTTTTGGAACACACAACCCACACAGTTGAATGCGGTACTCTGACAATAACGGGAAGCCTATTTGGCAAAATAGGCTATGGTATTGGGTTGCCGAAAGATTCTCCTCACACTAAGCAGCTGAGTCACGCCATTTTAGAGTTGCGGCAAAGTGGTTTTATGGACAGTTTGGAGCGCAAGTGGCTCCATGGTCATGGTGAATGCAATGAACAACAGCACTCTTCTCTCGATAGCGGTGAACGGCTGGGCATAGCAGATATGGCTGGCGTGTTTGTAGTTGTCTGGTCTGGAGTTGGAATCAGTTTTTTTGTCCTTCTTATCGAATGGTTCGTAGCGTCGTATGCAACTACAAAAGAAGAGGACCCTGAAGCGCCCAAAACACTGTGTAGCTCGCTTCAGACTAGACTCAACAATACACTGCGTGATTGGAGACACCGAGAAGACGCGCCTGAGATTCCACGATTTGGTATTTTCTCTGCTATACGTAGGATGTTGCACTCTCAGTCGCGTTTCCCAGGACTCAAACTAGGCCGAGCAGATCGAGTATCAACAGAATTCGAAATAAAGGGGGTAAAATCTGAGGGAAAAAACTTGGAGAACATTATTGAAGAGAGTGACGAGATGATGAACTTGCGCTAGAGGAAGTAATTGATTTCCAACCCTGATTAAGATTTCGAGTGGATTGAGTTATACTCATCCGTTAGATGGCTTTGTCATATACGATTTGAAGCTAGTCAGTCTGCATGTGCATCATTAAAAAGAAGTGTAATAAATGCTAATTTAAAATTCCATGTTTTCTAGGGAAATCTAAACTGATTTGTGCTTTTGATAAACATTGTACATGTGGTTATTATTATTATTATTATTATTATTATTATTATTATTTGGAAAAAAAGGCTTACTGTTGTTTACTTTTGTCTGCACATGTTCTTAGTTCGTTTGGGCTCAAGGGAAGATGGCATTGTTCCTTTTGTCGTTTTAGTAAATACGCATGGAGAAACTCCGTGTACTCGAATGCGTACATGGTGCGGAGGCAGGCATTTCTCTTCCTTACTGCCTTGTCAGGAACACAATTGCTTATCGTGGACAGGTATCTGAAAGCAGCGAAGTATTAACTCGCGGCTGGCAGACAGAAGGGATCCGTGGGCTGAAATCTCGGGGGTATCGTCATGATCAAGAGGCATTTCAATTTGCTTTGAGCATGAGCAAGTGGCGTAGTGATCCAACAGGTTACAGTGGGTACCATATAGAAGACGCAATGGCTACATTTTAATAACAGATTAAGCAAAAGAGGACTTCCGTGTTTACATAGCCTCATCTAAACACGAGGGGGTTTAACACGAGAGAATTCGAGACAGTTATGTATTAAAAAATATTTCTAAAAAATAATTCGACAAATGAAGGAAAGCGTTTGTGATTTACTTCTTGATTGAAATAGATTTTCTTAATACACGCTCTGGGGAATCAAATTTCCTACTAGCCAATCAAACGCGCATCTGACGACACATGAACCAATCAAAATTCGCGTGACATCACAACCGTGTTTACATATACTGTCATCTAAACACACCTCTTGCCCAATGAGAGCCCGCGTGCTATCCGAATTATAATTATCTTAGTATAATTTTCAGCGGTGAATATAAGAATTCGGTGTTAGCATATTCACCGCGCTATTCGCGCTACCCGGTGAATATAACATTTTGGAGGCGCGGCTGCTAAGCTAAGCAAGCACTTTTCGTGCCTTTTTATCGTGTTTTAGCGCGTTGTTTTGCACTTTCTTGATGATCACCGCTGAAAATTGTACTAAAACAATTATTCGCCTTAGGCTCAGTGAATATTGGTGAACATTTATCGAGAGGTGGTCGAGTCCCCAATATTTACTGAGCCTGAGGCGAATGATTGTTTTAAAAATATAACCATCAATTTACCCGACATCAATTTATATGGTCTTTCAGTGAGTTTTGTTTGTTTGTTTTCCGCTTTTTTTAGAAAAGCTGTAATGCAGGGATGTGGATGGGATCTCTCGTCTCGAGAGAACAGGGAAGGCTGTCGTGATCGAGGTGGAACTGGGCGACTGAACTGACGACTCCAGTTACTATGAAGTCCAAACAGAATTTGAATATGATTCCGATTTTCGTTGGTCTCCAAGTGGACAGATATTGCCCTAGCAACACATTCACGTTTGAGTTTGAAAAGTGAAAACACGTCCTTGGTACTCTCTGACGATAGCTTTGGACTTTGAAAATTGGTTTATTCGCAAAACTTAATAATAGGATTGACTGTGTTCTAGCGCGCCGACGCATCTGTGAAAAAATGTGAACGAAAAAACAACAGCAACAACAAAAACAGTGCTTTCATTTATCACACAGCATAACGAAAAATGAACAAAGATCAAGCGCGGAGGAAATTTAAGTTAGAAGAAATCAAATCCGGGAGATAATCAACCGGTGGCAGGCCCGTTCACATTAGAGGTAGCCGAGAGCAGCTGATTACATTTACAAGCCTCAAGTTTTTGTGCGCCTTTGAAGTCAAAAAGAAAATATAGGATCTCACCCGGCACTGTTTGTCTCACAAAACAAAAAGCTGCCAGAGAAAACTTTGTTTAGTTTTAGTATCTAAACAATGGTGTTTTCAGATTTTGGCGCCGTGACTGGAGCAGGCAGTCCGGTAAGAAACCACTTAATGTTTTCTTTAGGCTAAACAAAATTAGAGATTCCTAAAATTCTAAAAAGGTAGGAGGCGAAAATTACGGCTTCTCTCGAAAGGAGACAACTTAATTCAAGGCGACTAGTTTGCAGTTGACTCGAGCACTGTTTACCCGTGCGAGAGACTCCAGAAGTTTGTAAAATTAAACAGAATGCGTTTTCCCCCAGTGATATCGTGGCAACCCTCTGATGGTTTATTTATCTCATCATCGTATTGCGTAAGGCCCTTTGATCGAGATGGTAAATGGTGATTTGCCAACCGACAGAAAAGATGTCTAAAGTAGACCTATTTTACATTTTATTGATATCTTGGCGCAGCACGTCAATAAATCAAGCACTTTTTCAGACTGAATTCATGTCAATTTGGACAGCTGTTAAGATTAGCTGACGTCTTAAAAGCGTTAGAAAACTGTTCAACGCAGTTTTAATCAAACTACTGGCTGAAAGCGAACATCAAATTATAAGCTGTCTGAAAAGAGTGGTATATATTTTTCAGCGAACGTATTGCGCGGAAGGATCGAATCAAAGGTCGAAGCTGTTTAAATATCTAGCCGATTCAAAAATTTGAAGAGAAATGGCAAATGCAAAGTCAAACAGCGTTTCTCAGCCTTGTAAAGAGTTTAACCACACTCCAAAATCGTCTCACTTTGCTACCATATTCAAGCGTTTTCAAGACATGAGGTCAAATTTGGAACTTTGCGACATTACATTGAAAGCCGAAAATGTAACTTTTTCTGCTCATCGAATGGTTCTCGCAGGACACTCACCCTATTTTAGAAAAATCTTTCTCACCCAGAGTACAGAAGGTCGCAGTCAGGAAGTCATTCTACCGATTTACGTTCGAAGCAAAACAGTGGGATTAATGTTGGAGTATTTTTACACTGGCAAAATGCGCAGCGATGAAGGAGATTGCTATGAAATGATGGCACTGGCTTGCCTCTTTCAGGTTAGATGTCTTACACAAGCATTAACGTTTTTAAATTGTCTCACTGTGAGGCCTTTTTAACTTTTTGCATATTTTAAATGTAACTTAGTGAAAGTCCGCCCGAAAGCTTCTCCGTGAGCCTGCCGTTCTCGTATGCGCGTATCACCTTCGCAATACACACTGGATCGCAGACCAGATTCGCCATGATTCGGCGCTCGATGCAAACACGTTAGCTTCTCAGGTTTTTGTGGATTGAGAGCTTGCTTTCTACACGTGTAATGATTGTGTGGCAAATCGACGACGCTCTATATATCTGCATGACAAATAAACAGGAAGTATTGAAAATGATCTAAAAAACCCCAAGATGATCTCCAGGAAAATGATCTACAAGTCGCACTGTGAGCTTACGAAGGGCCAGGGAGTGACTTTTTTCCGCTCTTTTTTTTTTATATATATTTTTCTGTTCTCATCATTTCCGTTGGCAAGCCATTCGTTGCACCATGTGAAAGTGCAAGAGAGAAAGCGATACAGCGCAAAACAGCATAGAGTCCGCAGAGTTGAGCAGGTGGCTCATCGATATTAGCTTTGTGCCCTAACTTTAACTTTTTACTTTTACAAATACAATCCACAGTTGTGGCAACCATATGCATTGTGCAGATATATGGGATATCCTACTAAAAAAACTGCCAAATTAAATAAACTTGTAATACTAAACTGATAACTAAATTAATAAATAACAAAACAGCTGGTAAAATTTTTTACTGACAAGTATGAATTTGGAGACGGTTGGCTGGTCGAGAGAATTTAATCTGGACTGAGGCTGTTTCACGGGTGGACCGTGTTTCGAAAAAAGGATCCTTTATAAACGCTTTAACCCGAAGTATCCGAAAGCTACATTCGAAGCAGAATTAAGAACATATCCTAGTAGACTCAGGCTCCCAACTGCCACGGTAATAGGAAAGGTTACTTAGACCTCAAACAAGCTTCCCGGGTGTAAAAGCCCGCACTGATGCATGATAAGTTGGAATGTCTGAAATTTCCAGTTAAGATGCTAATTAGTTCATATCTACCTAAAGCTGCCTGCAGACAGTAGCTTGCGTGGTCTAGTGGTTAGGGCGCCGCACCAGCTAGAAGTATGGTGCTCAAGTTCGTCTCGAGCTCTGCAGGGCTACGTGCGCTAAGTTATTTCTTCCAGGAAGTCCTTGATATAACTAACCGACTGGTCTCCTTCCCGTTGCTTGAGGATACGTTCATTTGTATCATTTGCTCCAACCATCACGAAAAAGCCCCGAGGTCAGAGGTGAATAAGATGCTTACTTCCATTTTCTATTTAGTTTGTTAACATGGGACTTTCTCGGGGTGTGTGCTGACTGCAAACGTTGTTTAACTAAAAAGCCCTGGGCCGGGTTGTTCGAAGTAGGGTTAGCGTTAACCCTGTGTTACGTCCGATTAAACCCTATACGTTGTCATGGTATTTAACACGGATTAGCGCTAACCTTGCTTCGAACAACTCTGCCCTAGTCAACAAGCAGTTTCTTGGGGGAGGGGGTATTAACATGCTTGTTTAACTGCCTTGTCACTACAGGTAAGCGAAATCATCGAGGCGCTTCAAGAGTTCATAGTTGAAATTCTTCACCCATCAAATTGTTTGAGATTTCAATGTTTAGCGCACAAGCTCAAGCTGGTTGATCTTCAAAGCAAAATTGATCGATTCGTTGACTGGAAGTTCATGGAGTTAATCAAGGAGCCTGCATTTTTGGCGGTATCCGCTGAACATCTCGTCCACGTGATCAGAAGTAGAAACCTTCGAGTTAAACGCGAGGAGACTGTTTACGAGGCTGCTTACAGATGGCTTAGGCATGACATAAATGACAGGTGAGAATGTGGGCGCGATGAATTCATTTCGACTTTTAGAGCGATGTAGCGTCATCGGCAACAACTTATGAAAATGTATTTTCCTCTTGTCTATTGGATTATTCTTGTCATCTGGATATGGAGCTGATAGCCAATTCGCTGCCGATAGTCGAACAGAAAGTGTGTTTCTTTACACCAAAATTGGACTAGCACCAAATACGTCATTGACGATATAATTGTGTTTTAATTCGGCAGGGTGAACAAAGCTAAGAACGTGTTCAAAGAGATCCATTTCCATCAAATTCCTCCAAAGTACCTCACTGAAGAAGTCATTCCAGTCTTGTGTGACAAACACGGCATTTGCGTGGAACAAGTAAGAGAGGCTTTGGAACATACACAAGTAGCTGGTGAAACGGCGTATGCATCGATATCCAGTTTCTCAAGGAAGCCAGAGGACATTCTGTTCGTGATCAGTAGTAGAACAAACCTTGTGGAGAGATATGATCCTGTCAAGTGTACATGCGTTAAGAGCAAAGAGCTCTCACCGGCGGAGCCTGTGAAGAATTTATGCGAGAACCGCTGTGCAGTCGTTGTGGGTCAAAATTTGTATACTGTCTCAAATTCTAGAGTCGCAAAGTTCAATGTTCTGGAGCTGAGTTGGACTGACGTGGTAGAAGGTAAGAGTCAAAGGTATTTTAGAAATGACAGTCACCTCATGCCTTGGAATGGCTAAGTGATCGAGTCACAAGTTCAGCTAAGCCCAACCTCGTTCCCAGGACCTCTCCCTTGGCCAAGGGAGAGAAGTTGGGAGAAAACTTGAGAGAAGCTAACTATCAATCGACCCTGTGAAGACAGCAATGCTTCATGCAAGCTTGCTTTATCTTCCACTGGCCTTCAAGTCAGGCTCAGTCAAGCCTATTTAGACCCTATTTAGACCGGTTCTCTCTCTTGCCTCTGCTCCCCCCCCCCACCCCCCTGCCCCACAGCACCTCATGACAACTCCGAGTTTCCTTTGCGGTATGCAGCGGAAATGATGACGTCACATTTTTAGGCTAGTTTCGAGAAACCGCCAAAACCGGACTGTAAGCTAACAAATTAAAACACTTGGTGATTGCTCCAAAAACAGACAGATGTTACAGACAGAAATGTTTTTTTCTCCATGACAAAACTGCCCCACAGGTGTTGATGTTCACGATTCTGGCGTGTGTGCAGGGAAGGACTGTATTTTTGTAGCAGGCGGGAAGCGAAGAGGAAATGGCGCATGCAAACTGAATATCGACACCCTTGAATGGGTAGATCTTCCCGAAATGACCACGGCTCGTAGAAGCCCTGGTAAGTAACAACGTTGAACTGTCTGGCTTTTCTAGCTAGCCTTTTCCGCTTCTACCGTCCTCTTGATGTTCAAACTGAACTAAATTATGCTCTAACATGCATGACTGGAGAGGTCTGCGGGCTTGGCCCGGAGACCAGTTTGCTGGTTTTTGCACAAGGTCTAATTTATATACGTACTTGTTTCATTGAGTTATCTTACATGTAAAAGAACTTAAGAAGTGTTGCAAGACTACGATACTAGATATTGAGGCGTAAATTTCATTATTTTTGCACGCAAGCTTGGATTTGCACACAAAACGTTCACAAAACTAGCGCGTTTTTTTTCCTTTAAAATTTGGCAGGAGCAGCGTTCTTGACGGGCAAGTTATACGTAATCGGGGGTCACAGTCCACAGGGACCTTTAGCTTCCGTCGAACGCTTTGACGCAAAACAAGAAAAGTGGGTTACTTTGAAGCCTATGAACTGCCCTCGCTTTTTACTGGGGGCATGCGCACTAGACGGTCTGGTGTATGCAGTTGGTGGTAGAAACAACGAACAAAGCCTGGATACTGTTGAAGTCTACGACCCCAAGACTAAGGGGTGGTCGCTCTTGGAAGCCAGAATGATGGAGTCTAGAAATGACTTTGGATTAGCAGCCAAAGGCAGTGAAATCTTCTGTGTTGGTGGGCGAGGTGTAAAGTCAATCGAATGCTTTGGTGTCCAAACAAAGAAATGGAAAACTGCTGGCTCTACAGGAGAAAATAATTTCAGCATAAGCTGTGTATTTTATCCGCCTCTGTAACGGGAGTGCATGTTCTTTGACATTGCTGTTGGTTGATTGACTGCCATTGAGAGATGAACAGTCATAGAAAAAACGTTGGCCTTGTTCTGAACAGGTTTTGTCAAGAGAGGATGAGGAAAAAGAACGTATCCCCCATACATGGCCCTCTAACAATGATATTTTTTAAAATCTATTTTTAGTACGAGATCACGAGACTAGCCATTTCAAAAACGGATTCCGATTGGTCCATCCTGTGAAATATGAACCGCGAGGGCATGGGGATGAGGTTAAAAATAGCCCTCACGCGTGGCACAAAATTTTTTCAGGGGGCATAGGGATATGTTCTCTTACCTCGTCCTTTCCTGATATGCCCTAGCTTCTAAAATAAATAAATAACGGCATCCGTCCCCACGCTTTGCCACGGTCTTCAGAAACTAGAAGAATAAAATAACGGTTTATTATGGATTTTTCGTTTGTTTTAGTGATGATTTTTGATTCTCCCCAGTTGACTTCGCGCAGAAGCCGCTTCGGATGGTGTTCCCAATTCTTGAAGGATTTAGCATTCAACGTGGCGATCGCGAATGTCTTAGCTTTTTCGAGGTGACAATCAGGCTAGCGGAACAATAATAATAATAATAATAATTTAATACTTCTTCTGCGCCCATTTCATAAAATGATCATGGGCGCATTACAATGAATAGAAATTAAAGATATTTACAATAATAATTATTAAAAAGTAGTAAATAATGCTAATTACAATAATGGTGATACTACAAATAAACTGACTTTAAAAATTTATCATTCAAAAATACAAAATATTGTTCTAAAATTGAGTTCATTGAAAAGCAGATCTAAAAAGATGTGTCTTTAAACATCGTTTAAAACTCGAAATATTTGTGTTTTGACGCAGTTCTAGTGGCAGGGCATTCCAAAGTTGCGGTGCTGCCACTTGGAATGCCCTGTCACCGAGTGTTTTGCGAGTCTTGATAATACTAGACGAGAGACAAAGCATTTACATGTAGAAATAAACGTACATGTAGTACCGTAGAACCCTGCTTTACGGACACCGCTTAATATGGACACCCGTTAATAGGGACAACGGACACTTTTTCCTTCCCCATCAACTCATAGGACGTTAACCTTACTAATACGGACACTCTTTCGTCAACTTTGTCCTTAATGAGCTTTATCTTTAGTGAAGGGACATAGAACATGCTTTTGTCCACAGCGCTAACAAAAAAAATGGCTACTTGGCAAGTTATCGACATTCATTTTGTTGATCTTAATGTTTTTATTTATTATTTATTTTAACATTGTTACCCCAACTCTATAACAAGAGGTATTAAACAGGAACCGATTCATATTGAGGTGCGTTACTTGTCTCGCCTTTTTGGATCCAGAACACTTGGAAAATAGACGCACTTTTTACTTCACATAAGTTCCTACCGGTATAAAATGGCCATTTTCTTGAAGCTTTCCTGTGGATCCTGTAAACAGTGATCAAACGTTTATAACTGGCTCATTGAAATGGTCCAATGAGCTTTCGTTGAAGCCAACAGCTGCGCTTGATGAAAGGCTAAGTGAAGCCTTAGTCTTCTCCAGTATATGGTGTCGGTCAATAATTGCGAAATGTTAATAATAAACCACACCATTTTATTAATTCCCTTCGACTTATTTTTATCTCGTGAAATTTATAATATTATTGTATTGGTGGCTTTCATTAAAATCGTTTTCTTAAAAGTTTAGGATATGTTTTAAAGACTTCCGCTTCAATAACTGAGAGCAATTTTCTACTGGAAATTAGGGATACGCAGCTGACAGACAACCCGAAAAATTACACCATAATATGTGAGGAGCTCTTTTAGACGGTTGTGGATGTGAACGTGCAGAGCTTGACTGCAAGTCGAAAGACTATCTTGTTAGCATTTCAGTTTGTTTGTTTGTTTGTTTTTTTTACTTTGCTTTGGTACACATCGGCTGTGTTTTCTTACGGCGAATTCGAAAGTCATCAAATTTGCATATTCTTAAACACTGATACATGTCGTGTAGGACATAGCCTTTCTAAAGATAGCACGCACGTCACCCGAATATTTTTTTACCATATTAAACGTTTTTCCGCACGAGTAGTACATTTCGACTTTTTTCAGAAAGGGCTCCCTCTTCTTCATAGAAAAAGTAAGGTAAGCTGGACGTACAATGGAAACATTCCGAAAAATTATCGCCGTACGTATTTACGAAACGTTAATTTTCGTGCCTCATTTATGACATGTGCTTCAGGGCTTCCCTTTACTGTTTTTTTTTTTTTACTTTTTTATGTTGTTGAATGAGCTTTTTGTTATAAAACCTCGGCGTATTGAACAGCGCGTTTTTAACCGGTTTTCTGTCAATTACCACTCTCTGTTGAAACTTGAAACTGGCGAGTTTTCAGTTTTCCTTTCTATAAACTACTAAGGGTTATATTAACTGGGTGCATGTAGTCAAATAAATTATTCTTTCTATTATTATCCGCCAAAACGATTGATCATTGAAAGAAATCTTTAGTCCTGTGACGGGAAAAGAGGAGTAAAATGCAATCGCAATAACAAATAAAACGGGTTTTTCTTTCCGTTCATATGTCTATAGTGCGGTAGCCTGCGTAGTGCGGTTTGAGTTGCTAAGTACCCGCTCGTGCGCCCGGCTCGACAAAACCGCCATGCTACGCAGGCTAATAGTGCGGTGGAACTGAATGAGTTACTGCATTATTCCAAAATACGTGTGGCTTGTGTTTTTTGAAACACGTACACTATTTCGCTTTTAAAATGTCGATTATACACTCTTTATAGTATGGAAACTGCAAGTAACGTTCACTGGAAAAATTCCAAAATTTCCATGAATATTTATCCCTGGTATTTGTGTGGATATCAAAAAATCCACAGTATTTGTAAAAACCAAGCTAGGATATTTTGTGGATTTTGAGCTTAACTTACAAATATCCCTTAAAAACCATACAAAACCCACGGTGGGTTTTTTGAAATTCCAGCTTGACCATGGTTATTTTCAAATCCAAGGGAAAATGAGGATATCCATGAATGGAAAAATGTCTAATTTCCAGTAATGGTAAGTCAAAATTCCACAGCCTTCTTGGAAATTTTAATTTCCAAACTATTTTAACTTGGATTTTGAAAGTCCATCAGTGGAAATTACTTCATATCCTAACAAAGGAAAATGGAGAAACCACAGTTCTCTCAAAACCTGGAATTTCCAAACCATTTTAACTTGGATCATGGAAGTCCATCAGTGGAAATTATTTCAAACCCCAACAACGGAAAACAGAAACTCCACCCGTTGACTTTCCAAGCTATTTTAACTGGATTTTGGAAATCCACTGAAGTTCTTTTTTTTTTCAATAATCGTACGTATCTTAGCAAGGGCATTGCACGTGAACAGATGCCCTTTCAGCACAGAAGCAATGCGACGAACGGAAAAATGATTGTTGGTTTGAAAATATACGACCCTTCTTGTCCGCCATTTTGCGATTGACTTTGCGCCCGCAAGTCCTTTGGTCAGTTGCTCCAGAAAAGTAACCAATCCAGAAGCGTGTCTTTTCCCGCCAAAAGTAAGTATAAAGTTGCTGATCAGGTAGCCCTTCGCCCTCTTTCGTTCGCGCGGAATTATGGCGTGTAGCGAGTGGAGAATTCTTGATGAAAGTGAAGACGAAAGCGACAGTCCAGAGGATAATGAAGTTTGTGCAATTATATCAAAATGGAAAAAGTCTAAGACTTTCAAAGAGCCGCTTCAGAAGAAGCACAAGGCTTCAATCGCTCCTGAGGTCCAAGAAATAGAATCAGTCGAAGTTCCCGAGGATGTCGGTGGTTAGTATTTGTATATATGGCGCTAATTCTATAGTCGTGTATTATTCAGTCCAAGGTAGTATTTTTTCGAGGCTGTTTGTAAAAAACACCTTTTTTAAAAGATAAAAAGAGTAGGGAAAAGCACTTAATTAGCAAAAACTCTTGACCATCTCTCTGTATTTACTGAGTAGAATTTGAAGGGTGGATCAGATTTGTTCTTCTAACATCAAAGTGTGTACTGTTTTATTTAGGGTATGTACGTTTACGTTAATATTTAAGAACAGTAAACCTATATAGCTAACAGCTGACTTTAATGCCACCCCAAACGTTTCAAGGAAGAAAGTAGCCAGGGTCAAAGCCTACGTTATTAGTATTGGTAATTAAAAGCATGCTGCCACTTAATTTTATGATCATGTTTTGTTTACTGCAGACTGGACCGTAGAGGACGTCAAGAAGTGGCTCATTAAAAAAGGATTTAAGGTGGAGAGTGAGCTGTTTAAGGGTACGAGATTTGAAGCAACGATTCCCTCGCCCTAATCCTTGCATGTGATTTTGGGTGTCTTACAATGTTGTTATTAGTTTCAGCGGAATATTTCTCACTCTGTGTTTTAGGTGAAGAGATATGTGGCAAGGCCCTACAGGGAATTGACCGTGCTGATTTAAAAGATATGGGAGTGAAAATGGGGAGGCGCATTTTGCTAATGACTGAAATTGAGCACCTAGTTGGCTGCAGGTCTACAATTACAGGTAAGAATGAAAATTAGTGAGAACTTTGTTCATTACAATGTGCATTGACTGGATGTTTGTGCACAAAGACCTGTCATTATTTTGTTAAATGTTTTTTCCTTTGTTTACAGTGGAAGAGAGCTCTGCAGCATTTGATCGTCTCTTGACACATAAAGAGAAGAAAAAAATGTCTATGGAAGATAAAAGTACTTATAACACAAAGTATGTACAGGATTAAAAACATAAATACAAGCCTATACTTACAGCTCGGTGGTAAAAGTTGCAATTATAAGGGTAGTAAACACAATACAAATACAGTACAAATGCAGGTGAATTAAAGAAGTGTCATGGATAGATTCAGAGTTACATAAAGCCATTACAAGGTTTGCATTACAAATTCAGATTAAAGTATGTGGTGAAATAAAAATGGGGACTACTTGGTAAATATGTTACAGGTCATGAGAAGAATTTTGGTGACCAACGTGAATGTGGTACACCTTTAAATGATATTTTTAAGAATAATAATTATTGTAAACTGATATGAAGTGCCTCTTTATAACTGATCTGGAAAGTTGACATTGTCTTTCTTGCTTACCAGGAAGAAGATGATTATCAGTGCAGTACGCAAGCAATGGCCAGAAGACCAAGACACACCAACATTTGGGAAGGGATCCAGTGAAGTAGGAAAACTAGCTGCATTTGTGGACCGTCTGGCAAATGATGAGCGTTTCACTTGTAAAAAATATGGCCTTGGGCATAACGCAATAAAAGAAATGGTGCTTACACACATGCGCGAACGACGACGAGCTAAGAAGGATGCAATCATTTGTGTTGGTGAAAGTGCTGGAGAGTCTACTAATAGTGCAGAGGACTCGACAAGCAGCAACAACACATCTCCAGTCCCGTCCTTATATGATAAGAGAAGGAAGGAGTACGTCTCCTATTTCAACCCAGGTGAGTAATGACATGGGTAATCATCAAATAATTATCCATATTATTACTTGTCATGACAAGGTGGTTTGGTGTTTGAACAGTTTATTTATGTGGTTCTGTCAAATAGCATGCCATAAGTTGAATGACTTATCAAGCCTGTGTGTTCTAGATTTATAACATAATTTATAGCGGGGCTCCACGCGCGCAAAGCGCGCGTGGGACAGAGCCCCATACTCATGGAATATGGTCAACCTCTTTTCGTTTGGTTGTCACGTGACTGACCGAGCGTACGTACGTACGTACGTACGTACGTACGTACGCGTCTACAGATTGTACGGGTAGGGTAGGGGAGACTATCAAAAGGAAGGGAGGGGTATCTCAGGCGTGTCTTGGCAAATCCACATCTTTTATATTAGACATTCACATGGTCAATTGACAGCTGTCAAAACGGGATAGCCACTGACCAGTATCACATGACCATATTGTGGCCTCATGTGTGAACTCATCGAGCTGACGTGATTTATTTGGAAGCTGTCCGCTGACAAGTAATTGTTTACTAGATCGCGGGCTCAAGTCTCGAGTTGTGGTAGTCCGCGTATTTTTGGCGGGAAATTGCGTTGACGACTGAAAAAGAAATTTTCAGTTCATTGTCCTTTTGAGACAATGTTTTTACTCTACACTGTTTAAGATTTACTAAAGGATAAACGAAACAATTTCTATTGCTATGTCAACAAACAATATTAGAGAAAATATAATTTGCAGAACACAGGGTTCAGGTGAAGAGCAACGGGAAACAGCGTCAGAGAGCAAGAATTAACTGGGAAAGAATGAGCGAAGAAGATCGCCAAAGAAGGCGCGCTCGGGAAAGAGAAGGGAGACGAAATTATAGCGAAGAACAGAAAGAGTCCGGGCTCGAGAAAACAGACAAAATGTTAACGAAGAACGCCGAGAAGCGGAAAGACTCCGTGCTGTGGAAAACAGACAAAATTGTAGCGAAGAACGCCGAGAAGCGGAAAGACTCCGTGCTGTGGAAAACAGACAAAATCGTTAACCGACCTCGACACTAAACTATAGTCAAAAACGTTTGTGAATTCCTTCGCAATATTTTAGAATGCTTTAACAGTTTAAAGGGAAATGAAAGTACTAAACGGGAGCCCCGCTTTTAGGCTTGGCTAAATCTATATATTACTGTTTAAGACCCTTACTTATTTAATTTTTGCAATAACTGTCCAAATTCCCGCGCGCTGATTGGCTCGTAGCTATTGTCTATAAGAGTACAGACAATAAAAATGACGTCAGATCTAAAGCAATTCCGCTTGTATTTTCCATGTTATTGTAAAAAACAAATCGACAGCAGTTTTCTATGGTCTATACTCTTATAGACCATGAAATGATGCCATAAAATGTTCAAAACTTGGCAGTGAAACCATTTGCCTGCAGCTCATGGTTTCACTTGAGTTCTGAACATTTCATGACTTCATTTTATGGTCTATAAAAGTATAGACCATAGAAAACTGCTGTTGATTTGTTAAATAGATCAGCAATTAACAGGACTACACGTACATGGTCATTAATTTTGATTTGCATTTTTACGGTCATTGACACAGCTGAATCATTCAACTTAAACCATTTACTTTGACAATATGTCACCCACAAAATTGTCCTTTTTCAACAGTTGAAAAACACAAACAACTGCATGAAAACTTGTGGATAAAAAGCTGTATATGGAAAGATTTTGTTTTTGTAAGTAAGGGCCCCAGTTTTCAGGGCAGTGACATAATGGTGTAGGTTTTAACTCTTAATCACAAGTAAGCACTGAAGCATTAGTCATGGGGTGGCAAGAGTTGTTGATCCCATTCAAATCTTTGTAAATCCGGGGGCTGCAGCAATCACTACTTTTAAGATTTAAACTTGCAATTTTACACCTTGGGTAACTTTTTATTTTCCATATGGTCTTTCAATGCCTTTTTTTCTTTTTGTAACAGAAAGTTGGTTATGTTACTTATAACTGTTGCAAATTGTCTTTTCTGTAAACATCTACGAAAAGAGAATTCCAAAATGTTAGTGTTGAATGCAGTAATTTAGTAAAATAATATTATTTATATGATGCAGTTATTTTTTCCAGGCAATGTACTTTTCCTTTGTTTCAAACTCATTACCATACATTCCCACACCCAAAAGCAAAGGGAAAATAAAATTTACCTGGAATAAAAAGATAACTGCAACACATATATTGCAGTTAACACTTTCTAGGGCTTTTTTTTTTTTTTTTTTTTT
>BLFK01000759.1:221455-242118 GCA_014634185.1 Astreopora myriophthalma
AGCCAATGACTTTCGGACCTTAGAAACCAACAAGGAAACTTCAGGCAGACACCATACATAGCATTTATTGTAATTCTCTCTGACATTGTTTGAAACCAGTTTACAAAAGGAGCATTGTTTGGGACAGCCTGTCTTAAAACAGTTTTAAACACCTCACTACAAAGGCATAATTTTCGGATTAGCCCTCATTTCTTAGTCACATGATTCCACAAAATAATGTATTAAATTTTTTGGCCTGCATAACCATCCAGATGAAACAAGGAAAATGTGAAATGCTTCTTGCACCTTCAAGGGTAGAAATAAAATCAGGAGAACTACATTACAGTATTGTATTTACAATGTCAACATGTGTAAAATGTACCACTGTCTACTGGGAACTTGGATTTTGAATGACAATCATCAGGTACTCTTTGTCTAAAAAAAAAAAACAAATAAGGTGAGATAATGCCAATACATGGAGTATCATTTTTTAGATTTAAGGTGGCTCAAACTGGTTTCAGCACTCTCAAGAGACTCACTTATTAGAACGATTGACACTACAACACTATCACGTATTAGTATCACCCAACTAGTGGACTAATGCAAATCCTGCATTTTCACTGGCTACACTACTAGAGGACTATTAGTAATAGTCCTTGAGTAGCGAAAAGCGTGACGCTTTCTTTCGTTTTAATCCCAAATAAATATCTCTTCAACTTGCATTTGCTAACTTTATCATTCCCATTTCTGTCCGACTAGTTGGGTGATACTAAAACAATAAGACCCTTTATCACCCTCAAGGGCCACGGGTCAATAGCCCATTCGGCCTCGCCTCATGGGCTATTGACCCGTAGCCTTTGCTAATTGTTAATTAGCAATATTATGGTACCATATAAAACAAACAAAAAAAAATTGAGGGGGCTCTGAGTCAGTTCCACAGAATTTTTTTAACGGGTCTAATTGTTAATTAGCAATATTATGGTACCATATAAAACAGTGAAAAAAAAAATGAGGTGGCTCTGAATCAGCTCCACAGAATTTTTTTAACTTTGCAGAAAGTTCATCTTGGTCTGCCGATCATTTCCCAGCAATAAAAGAATGGGGGTCACCGAGTTTGTTTCTGCTCACTGTACAAGTAGCCTGCAAGCAGGCTCTTCAGTTGAAAATGGTGTGCGGTCGAAATATAAGGGCTTAGTCTCCAAGCCCCGTGTGCCATTTTCAACAGAAGAGGACATTTCGACCACGCGCCATTTTCAACAGAAGAGCCTGCTTGCGGGCTACTGTACAAGCAACTAAAGCCTAAATATAGTGTGTTTTTACAGGGTTTTCCTGTTGCCATGGTTACTTATTATGTCACAAAAACGACTGCATCTTATTCAGCAAAAATTGTTGTTTTGTATGGTGCCATAACATTGCTAATACTGTATGTGATACAATGTTGTAGTGTCAGTCGTTCTAATAAGCGAGTCTCTTGAGGGTGTTGAAACCATTTTGAGCCACCTTAAAGGGTGAATGATGATGACGAAAGTGATGATTGGTAATGATTGTGTTTGTGCCTATGATAAACCTGGCAAACACTGAACTCTTGGCATGTGTATTTTTTGGTGGTTTAAAATATTATACAACTATTCCCCGAAGGGGAGGTGAATAGTGGTGGATATATACCGAGACGCGAAGCGTCGAGGTATATATCCACCGCTCTTCACCGACCCTGAGGGGGATAGTTGTTTTAGTATTTACCAAATCAGATGGATAAAAAAACGCTTCTTCAATTTCTTCTTCTGAAACTTTCGCAAAACGACGCGCCATTTTTCTCTCCGTTCGCAAAACAGTGAATAGCCAAGGATATTCCGAGTTACGGGAGCCAATCAAAACGCGCGAAAATTGCTATCCACTGATTTGGTAAATACTAAAAAATATTATTCTTGGATCAAAATGACTTTGTGTTCTGCAGAGTTTTCTGGAATGTTCTTATGAAGTAATGCAGAATTTTCAAGAAAGAACTTTGATGTGAATTCCTCAAAAGAACTGCATGACTCGTATACCTAAAAATAGCGTAAGAGAAGGAACATTCCAGAGCAAGGTTCAGAAACCCATACAAGCAAGATAAGTTTCAGCAGGACAGTTTTTCTTTGGTTTCTTTTTGTTGATGCTCTTTGTTCAGTGATCAGCTATCGGTTGTTAGCTCAGTTCAAACGAGAGTTCAAGTTCTGAATTGAAGAAATGATCCTCACACTTCCTGGACAATTGAAGCAATTGTCTCATATATGCACTTGAAAAATTCAAGTGACTTCAACGGGATTCCAACCCATGACCTCTGCGATGCCGGTGCAGTGCTCTTACCAACTGAGCTATGAAGCCACACAGTTGAGAGCAGTTCAAATTCCGTTTGCAAGTCATGTTCAGTGTTAATGGTCAATTGCAGAGATCAAGTTCATCACTCCCAGTGGATCAAATAAAACTCTGAGAAAAAATATTTTAAACAGTTTTTTTTTCATGTTCCATATTATGATATTTAGTCAATCTTACATTTACACCACAGAAAATAAAAGTTAATCTGGTTTGAAAAATTTTGAAACAGGTATTCTTGAGCACCACAAATTTTAAATCCCAAACAGAATTTTACTCACCAGGAGCAACCATGATTTCATGTTTTTTGGAACGGATCCTAAGAAAAGTTAAATCATTCTGAAAGAGAAAAGTGTAGATATATAACTATATGTATATCAGGTGACATCGGATCCCATCACACTAAAAATAACATTTAGTGGCAGCTTTTTTACAAAGCTCGATGGAGTACGTTGTCAATTGAACTCTTCACCTTTGACTTGAGCCAAGTTGTAACACATTTAGGTGAAAAGGTACAATAACGACAACAAAACAAATGCTAAAAATAGTTAAATCGATATTCTGTGTACCTGTGGGTCGATGTCTCGGACAGTACTTCGAGATTTCGCTGTTAGTGTATGGATTAATCCCGCGTACTGAACGGTCGTTGAGTTATCCAATGTCGTTCTGATGGGAATGCCTACAATAACGGGTAAAAATGAAATAAAAGAGGTATTAATCAAAGCCACAAAGTATCAGCTTCCCAAACCCGCCGTCATTCTATGAGGCACAACGCATACTAAATTTTTCAACAAGAGTAGGAATATATATACCTTCGTGGTTGACGATGATTATGCCTATAACGCCCTTATGGCCCTGGATTCTCTTCAATGATTCCTCGACTTCCGACTATCAGAGACAAAAATGACATTTTAGAATTGGTTATAGAAGGAGAGTCAAAACAAGCAAAAGTCAACTGAAATGCCTACCATTCTGCACTCCTTCAATGTTTTTGGTCGACGTTGCCACGGACTGCGCGATCGCCTAGTACTCTGGGATAGTTCCCTGAGCCCTCAGTACAAAATAACAGAAGGATTTGCGATGAAAGCATGCGCTATCTGCGCTATTTCTTTTATTGCTACATGCGTGGGGTCTGGAAACAACGACACTTGAGTTTTCTCGACTTTGTCATTCTCGTATTTTTGTGGAATCGAAAGACCAATGTATCGTATGGTTGCTGATTATGACAGTGGAACTTTTGGGTGACTCAAAAGAGCGGACAGGGTACAGTGGTAAGTCAACGATTAAGCTTCAATAACAACTCATTAAAACTAAATATTTAGCTATTGATCGGTAGTCGGGCCCATTTTTTGCGATAAGCTTAATTATAAATGAGCATGCATGCAAGGCTTTATGTCATTTATACATGTAAGACTAACAGCTGAAACGTCTTCATAAGACACCATTTACAACACTATTACTACAATTTTCAGTTGAGTAATGCACCTATCAATGTTTAGACGGAGAGGGGGGGGGGGTACGCACAAAGGTGCGGCATTTGAACACTTCTGCTGTCCCCTCTCCGGGGAATTTGACCACAAATGTGGCTCCATACTGCGGACATTTGAATTTGGCCATGCAGAGGACTGGGGCCATTTGAATTTTACCATGCAGAGTTACACTATCGACCGGATAAACACAAGCAAAACCAATTGAGTTATCCAGTGGATAGTGATTTATCCGGCGGATAGCGCTATCCACCATTTCAACAACTGGGGCCAGGTGTGTATATTTTATCAAATTTGAACTATTTTCCAGTCCCAAGGGTCGGGAATTTGACCAAAAAATTGCAAGAAAATTCAAATGACGCACCTTTGCCCGTACCCCCCCCTCTCCGTCTAAACATTGATAGGTGCATAAGGCACGGAGGAAGTTTGGTGGTAAAGTTTTGACATTCAAATTACCATGTTGTCAAGGGCAACTTGCTATGTTTCCAATGGTAACTTTTCAGATTTTGACATTATTCAGTGACAAAGCAGGCCAATCACTGAATGACGTCAAAATATGAAAAGTTACCATTGGAAACATAGCAAGTTGCCCTTGACAATATGGTAATTTGAACATCAAAACTTTACCACCAAACTTCCTTCGTGCCTTACTCAACTGAGAATCGTAGTATTAAGTTTAAATATTGTTTTAGAAATGAAAACCATACGTATACGTTTACCAGCATGTTGTCGCAAAGGCCTGAACATTTAGTACATTCTTTGCAGATATGACTTGATGTCATGGAAGCAGTTTAAACAGTTTCAAACTTGTATTTAATGATATTTTTTAGACTTCAATTTCTCAGCTTTTCTCAAAGAATGTTAAAATTTATCAGTTCTTAGTTGGTAACATTTTACATGGAGAGAATGTAGAAATGTACTGCTGAAACTGTACTGCTACACTGGTTCCTTAGGATTTATTCTAGATGCAAGAGATTTTTGTGGCATTATTGAAGAGAAAGTTATTGTGTACCATTAGTGATTCATAATATTATACCAAATTGTTGAATAATCGCCTTTGCTTCCAGTTTTCTTGCATTCTAATTTGGAAAAAGTGCACTGGTGTAATATTTTTCTAAATCACCTGAACGTTTTCATGATATCACTATACTTCTCTGTTTTCTCATTTTGATTAATATTATGTCTGATTTTCGCCGGTTGTGGGAATTTTATTTCTCTAAGCAGAAGCATTTCATTTCAAAAAGGAATGCTAAGAAAGGTAAACTCATTATTGTTAACAGTAATTTGCAAAAGATGAAAGAATCCAGTCAGAGGGTTTGTAGATAATCTTGATTAATTTTGTAATTAGAGGCAAACATTGATCTTGAAAGAAAATATTTTGAAAAGGGAACTTCAGGATCGGATTTTTTATAAATTATGAGAGTTGCATTGTAAGTTGTAAAATTTGTGGTTTGACAGCAGAATCAGTTCTACTTAGATCTACTGCGTGAAATTCTGAAAGATATTAAGCTTTATCATCTACAATTATATATTATTAATTCTATTTCTCACTGAGGGCTGTGAGGGCTATCTCTAAGAACTTTGTGTTGGCTTAATTTATCAACATCGTTGCTAACATTGAAGTTACATTAGATAACCCATGTGGGTCAAATACATAACATTTTGTTTCCATACAGGTGGCTCTGACACTGACTATGATGAAGAAACAGAGCTTTTTGAACAAGAATGTGATGAATTTATGAGAGAATTTGTTTCAAAGATCTTCATCATTGAGTAAGTAATATTATTTTCCTCGCCAATACAGTTTTCAATGAAGAATAATATTGTTAAGTATTTCCTGGATGCTGGAAAACCAAATGTTACCTGAACAACAGCTTGGATGAATTTTATTGCCTTGGAAATAATATGTAAAATTGTCCTACTAATAACTATATCCCTTGTATGGCTTGATTTAAATTTGGAAGCTGTCTTTCTAAATGAATGCCTTGTTTTGGTCTATATCTAAGGAGTGATATTTCTCAAGAAGATAAGCTGAAGTTTGGAATCCTTAATCAGGTATAGCTAATTATAAATAATTGTTCCAACTCAAAGATTTTGTGTGGTAGTAATGCCACTGAACAGGGTATTAATTTTAATTCTTCTCAGCTCCGTTTACTTTTGTATAATTAATACTGTAGTTCTGAATATGCCTTCTTTAACTCGTAAGTGGCTGACTGAGACACATTAATGATTGGTGACTCATGATATTATGGAAAATTTTAAAATGTAACTCTTATTTCTCCCAAATGCCCCTTGAAACCATGCTATTAGCAATCTACACTATTCTTAATATATTTTGCTTTCATTTTATAGCATAGTGCAGGACGCCTTTCTTTCTCCAAATATGTTGACAACCAGGTAAGGGTAGTCTATTTTGTGGTTTCATTATGGACGATTTGTACCTACAGATGAGTATTAAAAGATTAATCAGAGGTTCTGAGGGTCATGAGAACTTTCTTTTACACTTCATTTTATTTTATTTTTGCTTAACAATAGAGATCTGAAAACATGGATTTTATCTGTGTGCCACCTCTTATCTTGCTCAACTGTCTCAGTTTAACCTTTGCAACCTCTAACCTCTAATGTCAGCTTTCTGGTGAAAATACCTACCCTACTATGGCAAAATTGCTGAAATAATGATTAACTAAATGGAAGGGAAAATGCCCTTTGGTGATCTTGTTCATAAAAAGTGAGTCACTATAGCTTGGAAATACAGTCACTGTGGAGAACAGCAATAATAATAATAATAATAATAATAAAAAAGGGCTCAGAGCAAAAACGTCCTAACCGACTTTTTTAGTGCGTTTGGTCATTTTGCAAAATTGCGGCCAAATTTCGCGCAATACACAGAAATTAAGTTATGGAATTACCTATCCTAAGTGATGTGAACAGAAAGGAAAAGAGAAAAACAAATTCTGGGCCCCAAGGAAAGGAAGGAGGAAAAGAAAATGTTATATCTTTTTTGCTGCTTTCCATGGGATTGCCCTAATTTTTGGCATATAGCATGGGATGTTCACCCCATAATTTTAGTGCAGTTGATTCGGTGGAAATTGGCTGTGATTGCGAAATGACCTAAAAATTGTGCAAAAGTCAGTTATTGTGTTTTTGCCCGGAGCCCTTCAATTATGGTCTTGAAAAACTTGATTTGGGGGCAGCTTTCAAACATAAATTATTGGGTCAGCTCAGTCTTTGCATACTGTACTGGGAAAAGACTCAAATTTGATTTTATTTGGGAGATATGGTACTGACTCATATGGTAGACTAGGGCATGATCCTGAGGTCCCTCTGGGTTGTGCGGCACAATAGTGTGGTCAGGGCTCGAAATTAAAAAAATATTGCTTACTAGTTGCCTTCTGGCACCTAAGTGGTGAAGAATAGTCGCCAGCAGTAAGTGTTTGGTCGCTAGACAACTTTAAATTGGATTTACTGTAATGTGTGATATGTGAAGTACCTACTCAAAATTCTGCACTTGCAGTAAAAGGGTAATGTTGAAAGACAAAACGGATAGACTTTGTTTATACAAGTTTGCTCTTTTTTCTTAAGATGAAAGTAAAACTAGGCATTAGGTAACAATTACTTTTGGACTTGACCTGTTTAATTTCTAATCTAAATCGTACAAAAATCTAGTCACCAAGGTGGCGACTAGACCAGAATTTTTAGTTGCCAACAAGGGAATATTAGGCACATTGGTGCCTGTATGAGTCACAATTTCGAGCCTTGGTGGTATTGAGTACATGCTCAGTCTTTGCATGCTGTACGGGGGGAAAGGCTCAGTAAGATGATTTTATCCAGGATATGTGGCATATGGGAGACTGGGGGATTGGTTTTCTATCCTGGGGACACTCCCATATTGTGTGGGACAACAGGCACACTTGTGTGGCAACTAAGTATTGAGACCCTCTATTTTATTATTTTGTCATTTTTAATTAATATATTTTTCCCAACAGAGAGTCTACTTCAAGAGTGTACCAGAAACTATCTTCTTTAGGCTTGTGCAGTACTTTGCAATAGTTTTGTTTGAGTAAGTTTGTGCAACTTCTCTTAAGGCTGGTTTACACGCTATCATTTGTCCTTCTGATTTGTCGACCTACCAGTAACAGTATTAGGGCACAAATCGTATTAATTTTTCAATTGACGCACTTCTATGGCCCAATTTTGATTTGATATGGCAGTTCCTTTCGAATTTGTCAGAAGGCCAATTTTCATTTTATATATCAGCCAGAAATTGGGTTTCAAAATACACATACGTTTCACGCCCTGGATGTGCCAGGCTGACAATGAATTGGAAGTCTTTCAGGACAAAATTGTAAGATGTAAACCGGCATTTAAGCTAATGAATAAACACAAGAGGTTTGGTAAAGGGGACACATAAGTCCTCTGAATGCCCACTGCATCCTCAACAAAAGCTTTCTCATCCTACAAAACGACTCTGTTAGTAACAGTACTTTAACACACTAACCTTTTTCTTTGTGACACTGTTTACGGACTTCTTTTCCTGAAGGAAAAAAGTCCTCTGTTAATGATCAATTTTGTTTCAGTCCCTGTTTTTAACATTTGCTTAATATTTCAGTTAAGTACTCCTTATGACATTCCTAGCCAATCAATCATATCTTAATTAAATATTATGAAATATTTATTTATTAGAAATGTATCTAGAACATTTGGAGGGCTCTGGTGACGTTTGTCCATTTTTCTGGTATTTTGCAAAGTTTAGGCCAATTTATACAGAATCAACTACACAGTCTATAGTCATTTATATAATAATCAGCATAGTACGCGCACTCTCATTGGTCAATTGGTGTGTTTAGATGAGAGTATGTAATTAACACGGTTGTAACATCACAGGAATTTTGATTGGTTGTGTTGTCAAACGCGCGTTTTGATTGGCTGGTAGGAAATATGACCGTGTATCGAGAAAACCAGTTTCAATCAAGAAGTAAAACAAACAGCATTTTCCTTCATTTGTCAAATTATTTTTGAGAAATATTCGAAGGGTTGGGAGGTTGGGAGAATTCGAGACTGTTATGCAAACACGAGACGCAGTCGAGGGTTTGCATAACTGACGAGAATTCTCCCAACCCCTCGTGTAAACCCTTCTCGTGTTTACATGAGGCTATGTAAACGCGGAAAAAGTCCTCTATTGCTTAAGTAGTTAATTACTTTGATGGCAAATCTTCAACACATAATGCATTTCAGTCAGGTTATAAACAAATTTCTTCATTGGGGCAGTTATAACTGTGAAACTACTTGCTATTTGATATTTTAAGGGATGAAGTAAACGCCGATTTACTGGACACTTACCCCGTTGCTGGTGCGACCTCCCCCTTTACTGACAGCCTCCTGGAAATAAGTTTTATTTGGTGACAAAACACAATCTTTGTGTGTAAATTCCCAAGGAACTGTTTTGTAACGCTATGCGCTTAACTATGTTATGCTATCATGTACCAGGCAGTATACCAGTTTTTCTCCGATCTCCGAGATAAAAAAAAACTCAATACAAGAAGATACTGGTGAATTTCTTAGGTACTATAGAACCAACAAAATCAAATTTTGAGTTACTAATGTATTTGTGAATAAATGATTTCAATTGTAACTCTTACCAACTCTCTTGCGTCCTTCGTGTTCCCCAAAGGAGTTATTTGGTATTTTCCGAGCCCGTCGTCTTTAAGGTGTATTGTAAAATTATCTTTTAATTCAGCGGAAGTTTGCAGTCCTTCCAATTCTGAAGGCCTTTGGCCCACTCGATCGTAAATGTACAGGTGCGAAGGCTTTAGTTTTCCAAGGTTACTCATTTTCACAATGCTTTTGATTCACTAAGCCTCGCAAAAATTGTTTCTCACTGTATTAGTAGTTTATCGCAAATCTTCCGCGCAGAATGCATTTCAGTCTTATAGTAAGTTATAAACAAATTTCTTCATTGGGGCAGGTATAAAAAGAAAGTGCTCGATGTTTCTATTCGGTTTGTAATGTAACAATGCGCGCCGCTGTTTATTACTTTTAATTGATAAGGAAATTTATCCCAAAATCGGTATTGTTTACGGGTATTTTCCAAGCGTTCCTGAAAGAAACTTATCGCAGAAATCATTGTTTCCACTCACCATATCCACTATAATCCTTGTTTTATTTTTTCTCCAGTAGTTATCTGAATAGAAAAACAATTATTTTATTATACATGAGTTTGTGGCTGTCTTGGTTTCTACAAGCGTCATTGTACGGAAGCAGTGAATTCCCTGTTTTGACCCTCGCGGGGTTTCTTTTGATATCTTCCCGTTTTCTAGGTGTGGGGTTTCTGTAAGCTGCTCAAATGAGAAATTATTTTTATATCAAGATTACGTTCACGTTTAATTGACCCAGCGTGAAGCGAAACGTGTTTTTTTAACAAGAGAAAAATATTTCTTACCTTGGAACAAAATGTATTTTCTAGGATATCGTTTACTTTTCTTGATGTATTGCCCGAAATTTAAGTAATTTTTTTTTTAGTTCAGCACGATCTTAGTAGCTGAAACAATTATGAAATAAATATCTGTTTGCTTTTCAAGCACTTAGGAGCCCCTGTTGTTAAGCACATAATTATTAAGTAATTCCCTTCAGATCAAAATTGCATTAAATTTTAATCGAGGCTTTGATGTGTGGCCGCATTGCGCGCATTCGATCGCAATTTGTTCTTAACTCTGAACTTAATTTTCCAAAGTTGCGATTTTGTTTTTTCTTGTCACTTCCATCTTTGTATTCCCTCCGTTGCTATCCCCGGGTTATATCGTTTGTCGTCTCTCTATCAGGAAATTAAATCCTCCAAAACATCAAACCATCCACTTTCTCCGCATATATTGAATGCAAATTACAGTTTCCACTTTGATATCTCAGAGGCATTTTATGACAGGTCCTCCCGTACGCGGGCAAGAATTAAGGTGATATTTTGTGTATTTCGCTTGTTTATTATAAATCCTGTTTATTATAAAGCGTCAAAATTAGTTTCTTGTTTGTCATGAATGTGATTTTATATTTCAACGACGCTACTGATAAACCTATAAATCTCGCACCACTTTTTCTACCTGGGGAAAACAGGAACAAACCCAGTTCTGCGTCGCTGGTATTTTCCCGCTTTTGGCGCCGGTTTTATCGATTCGTGTATTTGCTTCGAGTTCTTATGTGGCCGGTTTGCTTAAATAATTAGAGCCATGAGAGTTTCACATGAAAATGATAAATTAGAGCTCTAAGGGCAGTTTTTAATTTGATGTCGAAAATGATCACATAATTGCTTTGGTTTTAGTTTTTGGTTTAATTTGTGGTTGGATCAAAAGACTTGTGCAGACTTTTCAACCAATCAGATGCAAAGCGAAAACCATTTGCAACTTTTTTCAGTCTCGTTTTCCCGCGCTTTGGCTTGGCGCCGGCTTCCTTTACTTAGTTTGCATTCTGATTGGCCAGTGGAGCGGTTTTCAAATGACTGTCGAAATTAATCACGCGATTGCGATTGCGACTGCAACAATTTGTGATTGGCTAAACATCTCGCGCCAGTTTATCGACCGATGAGAAGGAAAACCAAAACCAATCGCGACTCACACGCGTGATTTTTCCCGCGCTTTGAGCAAGTTTTCGTGCCACTGATTGCTACAAATTTTGATTGGCTCATTGCGCTGTTTGCACCCACCGTGATTGGTCGCAGTAATTACTTTGGTGTTGGTTTTACGACAATCGATTGAAACCCGCTCTAAAACAAAACCAAGTCTGTAATTACTTTGATCTTTGGTTGATTGGAGAGTTTGTTTTCTTCCGATTTAACGTGATTGGCGCTGTAATTACCTTGCTTTTGGTTTTACTTGCATTCATTAAATTTTCATTGCGGTGAAGCATTGCATCGGCAGCCCATAATATGCGGTGCAGCTCACCCAGGCCCCAGTTGTTCGAAGAGTGGATAGCGCTATCCACTGGATAGGTCAATTGGCTTTGCGTGGAGTTATCCGCTGGATAGCGATTTATCCGGTGGATAGCGTTATTCACCTTTTGAACAACCGACGCCAGATGTCTACCAATGCAGTGCACATTTTGTTGTTAATGTCCTTAAATGTGAGTATTTTTTTCTTACGAGCCATTCAGCAGTCAACTTCATTCGTTTCACAATTCTTCTCATTTTCAGATGTAATCAAGCCGATGATTTTGAGCCTGCCAAGATTTTAATGAATATGTGTTTTACTTTCTTCCTTGAAGTCAGCAGAGGTCAGGAAACAGACTTTATAACTTAACACTAGAGTGGTGCTTTAGTTGTTCGATGACTAATTGGCTCTTGCAGCATGGACGAGTTATGAAATACAGAACAACTCAAGTGGCTTTCACTAGGAATCAAAGTATTACGCATTTGCACGGCGATTGTTTTTTAATGTTTGTCGTTAAACGGCAATTGCTTTCTCGTTGCCGTTTTCTACGTTGATTCTTAAACTTTCCGATAGGCCATTTGCATGACGATGATTTAATTTGTTTTTACGTTTTATTGTGGTAAATGCACACTAGAAAGAAATGTCACAGTTTTCACGTGGGAGTTCCATAGCTTTGATTGCTCTGTGGCTAAATTTGGAAGCATTGGTAGGACGCCGACGTTTCCCGGTTTGGCTGCATGTGCGAGCATCTTTATTAGTTGCGAACGCAATTATTCCTCCCTGGTTGCAAGAAAGTGTCTCTGAATTAGGTCAAACGTAATCTTACTTCGGGGACGCAAATTAGTGTAGACACCAGTGTTTTCACGACAATCCCTAGCCTAACTAGACCGTTAGATCTTCGACTTCGGTGGTTTTGTTCAGTGGGTGAGATCTGTTTGATTTGTATCTGTTGACAGATGGAGAAGAGCCCGCCAAACAGTTCATTGTACCATACTTGAGGGAGCAACCAATTTGGTGAGGACGAACACAATCACCAAAAGCGGCATTTCAAAATGGAAGCGAACAGTGCCAAACCCTTAAAAACCCTTTTCATACCCGGACCGTGCATGCGGGAAAACCCTTTAGATCCACTGCGTGGATGAACAAACTCGAGGAAAATACAGTTTTGAACAACAGTGGTCAACAGTCGAAGCACAAATTTTGATTTCCCCACAATTTATTCATAAACATGTTCGCTACACAAATTGTACGGAGCTCCTTTACACACTTTAAAAAGACTGACTTCAGTAAGTTATACAGCGTTTGTTTTCTCATGGTGAAATGCGTTTTAAATGCAGGAAATCACTGCGATTTTGGAACGCGGCGTTTTTTGATGCTGTACACAGTGAGAGAGAGATTCCCGCCATTCCGAGGTGTGTTAAGAAATCACAAGATGAGAGAAGTCTTTGTGGAATTAATGTTTATATGTTTTTTATTTTTATTTTTTATTATTATTATTTTTAATCGCTGTCGGTTTGCTACCGTTACGAACTTTGAGGCTCTACTGTTTGGGTTAGCATCGTCGTGGCTAAATCTAAGTGCTGCTATGAATTTTTTCACTGATTCTCTGCTTCCGTTATTTTGACTTTCAGAGACGTGTGGCACAGTTGGTCCCCTCAAGAACAAAACGAATACCAGGAATGTGATAAAAACAGTACTTTTGGTAAACTGGGGTCAGTACAAAACTGAACGCTTGTTCATTTCGTACAATGAGGGGTTTTCTTTATCGTGATCTGCCTGCGGTGCCTGTATCAGACCGCGTTGAGGTTTTGGTGGAATTCTGTTGTTTTCTTAGTCGTCGTCGTGAGGTGGAAGTCAGTACTTCGGCACGTGATTCCAAGAAAGAAAAAAAATTAATGCTTCGACGTGGTAATCCCTTCATCCACCTGCACGTCACACGTAGACACTTGCAGTAGGCGTCTTGCTTTTTGTGGTGGGAGTTTTGAACAAATCTTTGAGCCTTTCCAGTCTTAGTCTCCCCGTAGGCGTTATAGTGTCGTCTGAGGAGCGTTGCGTGACGACACGAAAAACGCGGGCTGCGGGCCGGGAGGCTATTCCCGTTTGGGAGTGCCCTCGGAGTATTTGTTAACTGCGTTCTTTTGGAGCCTATTCTGGTCTATTCTGAACAGATAATACATGGTCTTTTGGAAAACCTGATTCCATCCGTTTTCTTCTTAATCGTAAACCGGAATAGGAGTAAAGAGCGCTTTTCTACGCAATCGCCATTGCAACTTGGGTTATTGTGTTTACCGTTTCGCGTTTCTTAAGGAAGGATGCGATTTATTTTCTTTCTTTTGCCAACAGCACTTTCTTAAGTAACATGAAAGCGTTTGGTTTAAGCAACGACACTTGCAACGAATTTCTTCATAAAATGAGCACCATTGCAGACCTCAGTCAAGGTAAGTTGCCACAGTTAAAAAACAAACAAAAAGACACAACAATAACAACGCCTGTTTTGCAGTAACCTGCAGAGTTGGCGTTTTTTGGTGTACGTACGGTAGGAATATTCGAACGCTCCAGAGAGACCGCCATTTTGTACGCTCAGAAAGTAGGGAATTGGGACGAGTCGCCCCAGCCCTCTATCAGTTTTATTATCCCACATGGCATCGAAAGATTATTCATCGCTTGACCTCTCAAATGCGCCTGCTCGGGGCTCGGCGTACGAGGTCTGTTGTTCCTAACAACATGGCAGCCACGTGAATGAAGTCCATTAAAGAAAAGATTTACCTTTCAATTTCAGAGCAAATTCAGCTTTTGGAGAAAAGCTTGGCCCAGGCTAATGAAGACAAACGAACGCGGTGACAGAACCGCCAGAAAAGGTTTGGTTAAAAAAGAAAAGGTCGAGGTTCTTGTCGGATATCCGTGGATTGTTTTATTGAAGATGGTGCGCGGCACAGAAAGGCAAGCTGGGGTGACTTTGATTCCGATAAAAAATGAAGTCTTGGATCTGTAAAAATAGCACATTATATATTCCAGGACATTTTCTGCCTTCTCTGAAATCGTGAATCAAACCCAGTTGATAATATTCCAGTCATCATGAAGTATTTGTTAAACAAACCGAACATTTTAAGCAATTTTACCCACCCTAGTTTAGAAAACAATTGAAACACCAGTGACGGTAGGTTTTTAAACAAATACATTTTTGTGCGTTTGATGAACCTATGTATTTATGAGGAAAGTATCTGTAAAAGTATGTGGTTTTGCCAACCAGAACTTATTTATTGAAATGAAAACATTGCGGCTGTGTATATTATGGCAACAAAACACGTGTTTCTTTGTTTACGTTGTTTGTGATCGAAACGTAAGGTCGAATAGGCCTTTGTGCTTGATTACGCCAGGCTGCCAAATTTCACCACCAAGCAAGCTTCTGAAACATTATTTTAAAAGCTGTAGCAAATTTCCTATATTTCATGTGGTACTTCTTTTCATCTGCAACGCTTTGTGATTGCATTGATGTCTGAATTCTGTGTAGGATTACGTGTTGAAAGCGAGGCTTGGTGGTGAAACAAGATATTCTGACTTAAACATGCAAATAAGGCGTATTGATCTTTGGTCAGTTACATGAATAGTGGAAAACGAACCCGGATGTGAGACGCGTCTCTGGCAGTTACTAGCGTGCAGTTACTGTTAAATGTATTTAACCTCAGTGCATGAAAAAACCTTCCCTACTTTCTTAGTCACGTAGACGTAAGCTTAAAACTTATCCAATTAAAAGTAAGCCGTAACCAATTAATCGCGATTTTCCCACACGCATTATTCAATGCAACTGAAGCTGTGGAGTTAAGACCGAGAAATAACTTTGGTTTTGGTTTTGTGACAAGTGGAAACCGTTGTAATAAATCTGTCGCTTTAGACAGCGTTCACGTCGGACTCAAGTAGACCGTCTTTCGGGGTCTCAGGAGAACTGATCTCTTTTGGGTCCTCGGTGTCATCTGGGGTCCTCTTTTCAAGGTCATTGGAGCCTTCCGCTGCCAGCACGTACACGTTGTCACCTTGTTCTCCAGAATCCTTACAACTACAAAAAGGAAGAAATAATAACCCGGTTTGCCACCACTCTTTTAGGTCAATTGTTAACACATCACGAAGGTATGCGAGAGAACACAGGCTAAAGAAACCTCGGGTGTTGTTGGCAGAGGGGTCCTGGCTTGACCCGTCTTAGCCCCTTTTCGATTCTCTCACCCTCATTATCTGGTCATTTGATGCACTACAATTCCAGCACACGCTACCAGAGGTGTAGCCAGCCTATAAATCCGTTAAATCCATTTTTTTCAGGCCTCGTGACCTTTTTAATAGGGAGCTTACGAAACGATGACACCCACGCCGACGGCAACGAGAACGCCACAAAACAATAGGTACAGTGAGTAAAAACAATGGCTCTGCACGTGCGTTTTGCATTTTGGTATATTCCTTTGCCGTCATCTCCTAGACAGCGACGTGAAATGACCAAATTTAAGGTTCTGTGGAGGACGTTTGCTCATGACGATGAATTTTCACTTCCCTTTTAACCCGCTCATACAGGTTTAATTCATCGACGAACGACATGAAATAGTTGTGTAGTATAATGTCAGTTTTATAAATATTGAAATAACAAATTATTTTATGATGCGGTCTTGAGGGACTGGGCCTACAACAAGTCGAAAACCTGGCTACGCCCTTGGCTACCACTACCCTACTTACCCAGGGCATGACGAGAAGAAAGGACATGGTCGAGGCTTGCCCATCCATATGACGCCATAATTCTCATTAGACATCTCAATATTTTCTACTGTCTCAGACATGTTGGACAGGAGAGTCTCAGGCAGCCAGAGAGACATCACACCAGCAACGAGAGTCATAGTACCAATGATAACCAGGGGTAATGTCGTAGATACACCAGGCAGCTGGCCCTAAAGACCCAATTACACAGCAAGTAAAGTTGGGTAGGATTGCTCCGTCCTTCTCTGATGATACGAGTGTGTGTGTGTGTGTGTGTGTGTGCGCGCGCGTGCTGGGGAAGGGGCGGGGGGGGGGGGAATTAACATGTTAGTTTCTAAGGCAAATTAAGTTTTCCTGAGGGAACAATGGTTGCTATAGAATGTTGAATAAAGTGAGTTGATTATAGCCGAAAATAAGTAAATTGGTCACCGAAATGGGGGTCTGCAGAGAGCAAAGGATTCTATCAGACAGAGGGCACGAGTTCATCACGTCGGCTATTGAATGTGTTGACGCCGACCATGGGAGTGTGCTTACCAGAGCAACAACAAAAGGAACCACGATTCCTCCAATGCGAGAGAATGTGGAACAAACGCCAAGGGCCATATTCCTGGAAAATGGAAGACGTTTTATAATATTCTAGGAAAATAAAAGTTCGTGGTGTGTTCCACAAAAGGAAAGCATGCCCGTACCTTACTGTGGTGGGGTACAGCTCAGTGCTGTATAAGTAGATGTTGGAGAAGGACGCTGACCCAAAAAATCGTCCAATGATCGCCAAAGCAGTAATCATCCCTTTCAAATCTGTTTACATGATGCGAAAAGTAAATTTCTTAATTCGCTTCATGGTTTAGTTTTGCTTAAACGAGTGAATAGTTAATGCACGGTGGACTGGTACATTGATGGCTGACTGACTGACAGACTGATTGATTGAAACTTAATTTTGATCGCCTTATTCGCATTTTGTGTGCCTGTCGCGCATGCACCAACCTTTAGGAACAGCGATTGCGAGAAGACACGAGAGACCGCTGATTAACATGAACAGGCAATGTGGAACACGGCGGCCGAAACTGAAAAGGAAAGAAAACGTTGAGATTTTCAAGTGACTCGCAGCTTGCTGGCACAAAAAGCCGCACTTTGTTAGTCTTGTTTTAAACCAGTGAGTCACCTCTCTTAACCGACAGCAGTAAGGTTGAACAACCGAAATCATGATACATGGAGGAAAACGCGATCGCCAGTCTAAAAGCGCAAACGCAGCGCGTAATTACACCCATAGCTGCTAAGTCAGTCCTTGTTTTGGATTGAGACTATTCGAAGAAAGCGGGCTGGTAAATCGGACCAACGGTAGAAGATTTAATTACCTCGACATTCAAATAGAATGGTACAAATACATACTATTTGAAGACAATCCAAGCCATCGGAGTGTGAGGCAAATCACTGACAAACATCAGAAACAAGTTCAGATACAGATTACCGGCCAAACTTGGGACATATAACATTATTCCATAGAATACCATGTTAAGTACCAGCCTGTGAATAAGAAAATAAAGCCATGAATGGTAAACTACCTAGCTTGGAGAATTGAATTTGACGTCATCTCGTTAACCCAATAGACCATTTGGAAATGAGGCTGCCGGTGACTTTGTTTTAATACAAACCTCTTTGCTTTTCTTATGTAAACGCAGACTAGTTAGCATTTCAAGAAAACGTTTTGCATGACAAAAGCAATACGGTCTGTATCAATGCAAGGTCACCAGCAGCCTCGCTGCCATTCATAGGCCAGGTCACCGAGCACTCAATTGTAAAATGGCCTATTGTGAATTGAAAATTTCACCTATGAAATGTCAAATCTTGCTCAGCATAATGAACACCGGGAGATGCAAATGTTGTATTTCGTCAAAGGTTGCCCAATCCCGGTCACGCCGTATCCCTGTTCCTCTGTCATTATGCCCCCACACTTAACCAATTCCCTAACAAATAGGAAACGAGCCCTCAACCTGCTCATTCTTATGACACTTCTGCTGCTGGTACACTTTTTGAGATTTCGTACTGTAGCCCTACTGAGTTGAGAGAATCAGTGGCTTACCAGTTATAACAAAGAACCAGCGTCCTCTTTCTCATTCTCGGTGTACGCACAAGATCCAGCGGGGATCTCTTGACCCGAGACTTCAGTTTCCTCTCAGCCTCTTGGAATTCCTTTAGCATAGAAGTGAGGGTATGTGAGTCCACTTGAACAGAGCTCTTTTCAGCGTACTTCATGAGAACTGCATGTGCATCCTCCAGGCGACCCTGAGCGACCAACCATCTCAGAGATTCGGGAAATACTCTGCAAGAAAGATAACAATTGTTAGTGCGACTACTTACAAGCTAATTAGCATAATGCACGGCGTAGTGTCGACGTAATCATGATCGCGAGCGAATCACTATTATCGGAACGAATACAACCACGGAACTCTTTTCCTTATGCCGGAGTAAAACGTTTGTTTTTGTTGTTGTTGTTGTTTTTCCGGAATGCTCCTTTTGATTCTTTTGCAGCGAAAATAGACCGGCGGTGCAAGTTTGTAAAACTCGTCGAAGTCGACAGGTCACAAATGTCGCGTACAAGCAGGTTTTGTTCAGGCCCGCTTTTTGCAGATGGTTATAAGGCTGCAAGCGAAACTGAGATGGTCATGCACTTCCACCATTCGCCACGGCTGTTCTACACATGATATTTAAGACATTCTACATCAAGAGCGGGAGGATGAAGTCTTGCCTACATACAAGGTCCAATTTCAGATGCACATTCCCATTTTAAGAGCAAGTGGAACTCAGTCACGGTCAACATTGTAGGGATCTATCGCAGCACAATAACTGATGTTGCATTTGAGGTGATGTTTTCATTCACGTCGTCGTTATTTTTTTAATTAACTTCCCAGTGAGCACACACCACTCACCTCCACAGCAAATAAAAGAGTCCAGCGGGGAAACTGGCGATAAGTAGAACGTGTCTCCAGTCCCTCACCAGATACGCGATCATGACCATGATGCACGCGCCAATTACCCAGAAAATATCTTGCACTTTTCCCGCCATAGTGCGATAACTTGCTCCAACAAGCTCCAGAATATACACATAATGACCAACAAACAGGCCTGTGATAGCGGCGCCAGAACAGAAGCGAAGGAATGTGAAGAAGGACAGACAATCCACCAAACTGGAAGCCAGGCTGAACACGAACTGTGAGATTTAAACAAGAGGCGCATTACACCTTCACCATAATTGATAAGTCGCATTATCACGTTGAATTACGTTACACTGTCGAGCCCATAGACCATTTGGGACACTTTGTAGAAGAACCTGGATAAACGAGCTACCTCACCAGGAGTTCTTGTAGTTTAGTGGTAGAGCATCCGACCGGTGTTACAGAGATCGTAGACTGATTTCCTTTTCAGTTGTCTATTAGCTCGTTGCCAAGCAACTAAAGGTCGGTTTCACTAGCGACGGAGTCGTAGTCGGAGTCGTAAGAGCGCTTATGAACTAGTGAAAATCAAAGATCGGAGTCGTAAGCGGAGTGATAAGCTCGACGGAAACGGAGTCGCAAGGATCAGAACGGTTCTATTTTCTTCCGACTCCGCTTCCGACGACGTCGCTCGTTTTCATTTGATCGTAAGCGACGGAGTCGGAGCGGTAACTCAAAAGAATTGCTTACGACTCCGATGTTTGATTTTCACCAGATCGTAACGCTCCACTGTTCCGATTACGACTCGGACTCCGACTCCGTCGCTAGTGAAAACCGGCCTTAAGAGCGCAAACCGAACAACGGAATCGTAAGCGGAGTCATAAGCTCGACGGAATCGGAGTCGCAAGGATCAGAACGGTTTCATTTTCTTCCGACTCCGCTTCCGACTACGTCGCTTACGATTTTGTGAAAACTGCGTTGTCGGAGTCGCAAGCAGAAGCGGAGGAATAACCCAGTAATAATACTCGTTCTCAGGCGTTGTGATTGGTTTATTCTTCCGCTTCTGCTTGCGACTCCGACAGTATGGTTTTCATTTGATCGAAAACATACCATCTTTTTCACGGGCGCATTACGCCTTCACCATCATTGATAATTAGCAAAATGCACAACATATTCGCTCCGCGTGAAGATAGTATGAATGTTCATTTGTCCCTTCTTTTGCTCGACACTGTTAGCAGAAAAACATGAGCGCTCGTAAAAAAAAAAAAAAA
>BLFK01000759.1:287235-309868 GCA_014634185.1 Astreopora myriophthalma
TTTTTGCAGGACAAAGTCTGAATGAAGAATTTTAAAGTCACATCAACATGAACTTCGACTGCAAATGAGCTTGTAAATTTCGGAAAGGTGGAGCCACTATTCAGTGAGAATTTAAAACATCCATTCTCTAGATACTACGACAGTAAAAAAAACAAAAAAACAAAACAAAAAGACAAGAAAGAGAGACAAGAAAGAGGAAAGCAGAACAACAAATTTCAGTGCTATACACAAATCCCGGGGGTACTCATGAGATGCTTGGGTAGGGAGGTGCGGCCCGGGTGCTTAAACGCTGACCCTGTTTAAGACTCAATTCTCTGATTTCTCTATGACGTTTAAGACAGAATTCAGGTTTTTCAGACCCTATCTAAGACATTTAACCCAAAATCTTACTCTTTTTTGTATAATTGTAATAAGCTGTAATTATCAAAGTCAAGAAGCCCACCAATAACTGGTGCCTTGTGGTCAGGCTTCTATGAACAAACAGCTAAACTTATCCTGTTTAAGGTGGCTGAACACAGTTTTTAAGTTCTTATACTTCCTCTAGTGCATCAATTAGGCTTGCATGAAAGCTCAAACTTGGTCACAAACAAGTGCTACCACAAAGGTTTATAATTTTGACAGTTTCGGTGCTCTACGAGCTGTTGCCATGGTAACACATCTAGGTCAACACAAGGGCTGAAGGATGCTTTTTTAGATTTATGCAAAACTCACTCGTCTAAGGGCGGCAATTTTAGCATTAACTTTATTACAAACCAGTTTAACATGTGGTTTAAAACTAAGATCACTATATATGGATAATTTGTATTCATCTGCGAGGAAGATCCATCGCTTTACCATATTTATACACATGCCGGAATCGGAATAGAGATCAATACAACGGACCCTTTAGTTAAGTTTCGCTTTTGCGGTCACAGGCAACCCAAGCTCATAATGCGAGTTTTTATAGTGTCTCAGTAAGAATGTAAGGAGAACATTAGCCGACCATATAAAAGTGGCAGTCAATTTTTAAATTAAATCTGTTCAAATAATCTTGAGTCTTTTTCTATGCCATTCTGTGGCCGTTTTGTTGACACAGCCGAAAACACGCACTCTTCCCCTGAAGAAGCGAAGCACGCATTCGAGGTAGGCCAGGTTTATTTGAACAGATATAGAAATTTGCTACCACTTTTAGATGGTCGGTCAGTGTTCTTCATACATTTTCTCTACTGAGGCATCCATCAAAACTCGCATTATGAGCAATCACTTAGCTCAGTAGCAGGAGTCACTCGAGGGGAACGAATGTCGGCGTGGTACAAAGAAAGCCATTCGGTTACGTTGGCAACTTGAACAAATATCAAGCCATGATTATCGGAAGTAAACACAAGTCATCCCAGCTAACGTTAGACATAAACAGCCAATCGTCACTGAGGAACTTAAAGTACTAGGTGTCACTATAGATAAAGATCTGCATTTCTCAGAACACAGTTCAGTTATCTGTAAAAAAGCAAGTAGGCTGATTGTTGTTTTAATGAGGCTTAGGAAACTGATCCCTACCGAAGCCAAACTTCAGATTTATAAGACCGATTTTACTCCATTTTACATATTGCAGCCTAGTCTGGCATTTTTGTAAGGCTTCGGATAGAAAGAAACTGGAACGCGTGAACCAAAGAGGTCTCAGGGCGGTTTTCTGTAACTGGAACTTGTCATACAACAACTTATCAAAATGTGCCAATCTTACTACCTTATATAATAAGCGTCTTCAACATATAGCAAAATTTATGTTTAAGGTCAAACACAAGTTACTCCCTAAGAATATTCTGGACCTATATATTCAGCGGAACGCCATCTAATCACTGTCTGAGAAATTCCGATTTCTATATCCTTAACAGCGTCAGGCATGGGAAACACTCATTCTTCGGACCGCGACTTTGGTCCAAACTTAGCCCAGGAGACAGAGAGAGAGAGAGAGAGACCTTAACGGCCTTTATGGCCAATAATAGAAAAAGAGATCTCGCTTGTTTGGTGTATAACGGCTTATAGCCGACTGCCCACGTGCAGGAACTAGAATTATTACATGGCTAGCTCCGTGAGCGGGCAAGATGAACCAAATCGTGCGCTGTGATTGGCTACCCGAGCGGGCAAAACGGAGCTATCTTGCCCGCTCGGCGCGGGACCACCCGCCGTGTCCTGCGCGAAAAATGTCCCCGAAAGCCATATAATAAATCCTTTATTGACCAAGCTTTTTCGGTCAAGATGGCTGGATATTGGCCTCGTTCTTTTTCTAGCGTTTTTATGGACCTCGACTTCGTCTCGATCAATAAAAACGCAGAAAAAGCACTTGGCCAATATCCAGCCATCTTGACCTCACGCTTGGTCAATAACGCATTTTTATAGATACGGATTTGAAATTAGTAAGCATTAATTACTGGAAATGTATTTCATTATTGTATATAGTAATTGTAGCCTAAGGATTTTATTATTGTAAATTTTAAAGATTATTGTATGTTTTAATTAGGGTAGTGTCCCCGATTAGTAGGCCTATTATAGGCTAGCTAGAAGATTGACACTGAAACAAAGTTATCATTATTATTATTATTATTATTATTATGATTATTGAAAAGCTTTGATCGAGAAAATTGGAGTTCGCACACAATTCTGGATAGGCAAATTTATTTATGGCATTTATTCCATCCAATGTTTGTTTTCTGTGCTTCCCGAAGATAACAGGGCGTATGAACACAAACATCGTAGCTCCGGAGCCTGTCAAGAAGCACTCAGAGACGCCAACGGAGGTTTGTGTAATGTAATGTCGCGGGGCAACTAATGAAGGTAGCATTTTATCAATTTTACCAAATACGCACGCGCAAATTTTTGGAACCGTTGACTTCCGGTCTACTCCATTGCGTACCATATGGAAGGAAGAAAGGGTAATGGTTTCAATATATATTACGCGAAATCCTATGATAAGTTAACTGGGACTGAGCTGTGAGTACGAAAGGGATCTGTCACATATGGTCTAGGGGCCGACATTTCTCTCCCTCACTGCCGCGTCGGGGGCAGACAGGCTGTCGTGGACGGGTATCTGAAAGCAGCGAGGAACTGGGGGTTGGTATAAGCGATCCGCGGGCCGAAATCTCGGGGAGAGTCGTCATGGTACACCGCTCAGGCAACACGTCCAGAGGTACCACTACTGGTCCAGAGTTTTTGTTCCTTTTATTGTTGGTATCCAGTCTGCGCATGCGTGAATGCACTAAAGCACTGTTTCTTTAGTACGTACCACTTAGGAGACACAGTGACTGCATTTGAGTCACAGAATGACACCTTCACTGCTTTCCAGAAGCGGTGAGGCTTGAGCATTTTCCTTCCTTGCACTTTATTGCTCGTTGTAAATAAAGCCTTGTTCAATGTGTAGCGATACCCCGTTCAAGAGTGAGCACCCTGAAAACCATACCCTATCAGGCCGCACGTCTACGGTAAGGCCATATAAGGGAGTACCCCTCCCCCGGGAAACCAATTTTTTAAACTTCAGCGTACATGACGTGCTTAGTTCAATAGTAATGGCAGTCGACTCGGCGGCTTTGTGTTGAAAAAAAACATTTTGGCCATGGGTTTTGTTACTACTCTTGTTCTCATTATTTTCGGGTTATATGTAGCTAATAGTATCTATGTGATTTATCACCTTTTTCACTTACCGTCATGTCAAGGAAATTCTAGGAAGTGTCTTCGGGCACATGCTGTGGTAGACAACAATTTAGAGGTGCGGTACCGCTGTGCCAATGTTGGCAACTTGCAAATTGTCGATATAAAATGCCCCATACCTAGACGAAGGCGAGTTTACGTAGGCGAGTTTAAAGGTATATTGATAAGGTGACTTCACCGGATACCCTTGATATATCAACAACGAAATGAAACGCAATAATATTACATACCTCGCCTTTTTTTTTTATTTTTAAGCTTGTTTAAAGTTAACTGTTTATTTAGGAAGATAATCTTATAGAATATTCATGTAGGGTAAAACGATGGATGTTGATATTTTGAGAAACAGCCAGTTACAGTTACAGCTACAGCTAGATCTAGCAGTTAGAGCTAGACGTATTTTGTTCTTCCATTTTATTTTGCAGATATCAATTTTCACATCACTTCACCAATATAAGACCAGTGAAAGAAACTGTCGTTTACTTTGGAAAAGTGACAACTTCAGCCTCTCCAATCCGTTTACTGTGTAAGCATAATTATGTGTAAGCATTACATTTAATATGTTGTATGCAGGTAAAAATTACTTCAGCCTACAGTAATTTGATTTGTTATTTCTTCAGTTGTTTCCTATTGATCAAAATAAATATCAAACAAAGGAATTTCCAAATCACACTAGGTTGAAATTATTTTTAACTAATGCAGTTTTAATTTTAACTGCAACATTATGTGCCAGCACTGTACATAGATATCCAGGAGTCTCCCACCTGCAAGAAAAATGTTCCACCATACATCTCCTGCATAAAAGTATTTACTTGGATCAGTTCCCCACCAAAACCTAGTAAACTTGGTTCAGTTCCCAACAAAAACCTAAAAATACAGTTAATGTTCCACCTTTAGTTTGTGTGCTCATATTACTGTTCCTGTCTTCATTTTCATGTGTCTTATATATAATTTATTAATTGTTATGTATTACTACTATATGAGTGAGACTGATTGGATTTTGTACATTATGTCAAGAATATTTCAGTATTATAAGAAGTATGATGCAGAACATTATTGAACGAATTTTCAGGGGGGAGGGCTGGGTCAGATTTGATGGGTTCAGTATACCGCAATAGAAGAGGTAGGGCTGGTGCAGAAGACAAAATCTTCAGTGGTCGGTTGGCTTTTCTGGTTTACTTTATAATTTACTTGTATATACCATGGTTAAGTTGTAGGCAAAGTGCTGATGAAAAACAGAAAAGAAAATGAAATCATTGTTGATTATATCAATTTTGACCACACCAGGCCTAGGGACGAGTTGTTCAAAGCACGGTTACATAGCCAGCCCTGGGTTAAATCTCATTAAAACTGTTTTTGTGGCGTTTTACACTAAATCACTGAGTAATGAAACCGAACTTGAACTTCGAACCGACCTTACAACAGATCATCTAACAACTTGTGAAGGAACGAACAAAAGCGCGACCCAAGAAAAATACTGCTTTAACCTTGAAAACTATTTATCCAGCAAGTACTTTTTTTTTCCCCAGGACTTTTTGTGTTTTTGTCATTCTCCCGAACATTCCAAGTCAATCATGTTCTATAAATATCACAAAGCCAGAACGTTTTTTCGATGTCACGCAGTCCTCTGGTAATCGTGTCGTTACAAGAACTTTCATCCGAACAAAAACTGCTAGGTTGTCATGGTGAAATTGTCGTGGTTTAATTTAGCCCTAACCCTGCTTTGAACAGATCCGTTTTCAATTGAGTGTCGTGTTAAAGCAAAACCAAGGTAATTAACCCCTTCAGCCCCAAGGGCTACCCCAGTGACGAGTAAAATCGTCTGGCGTTAGACAGAGTAAAATCCCTAAAGTGGGTGTCGGGAGTGAAAGGGTTAATGGAGACATAGTTTTTGATCAGACGGAGAGGTGGTTTAACCCCTTCAGCCCCAAGGGCTACCCCAGTGACGAGTAAAATCGTCTGGCGTTAGACAGAGTAAAATCCCTAAAGTGGGTGTCGGGAGTGAAAGGGTTAATGGAGACATAGTTTTTGATCAGACAGAGAGGTGGTTTAAATGACAGAGCCAAGCTAGCACAGTCTGAAGGAAATGTACCTGGCAACCAATCAGAAATCCAAGTAATTCACAAATTGCTTTTACTAGCCAATCAGAATGCAAAGCAAGTTAAAACACAGCTGGTGCCAAGCATTGGAAAAGGAGAGTGAAGAGCTGCAACTGGTTTTATTTTTGCATCTGATTGATTGAAAAGTTTGCACAAGTTTTTTGATCCGATCATAGAAAAAAACAAAACCAAAGCAATTGCATAGTTACTTTTGACAATCGATAATTATTGAAAACTGCTCTATAACAATTCATCCCAGTACACATCCTCACTGAGCCGATAGCATGTCCATCATGTTCCTGCTGTGCAAGGAATCCCACCATTGAAAAGGTCTTCCACTTTTGTTTCACTTGACAAGCCCTTAAGAACTTTTCCCCTTAGACTGATTTTATAGTGGATACACGGAAGTTTTTTGGCAGCAATTTAGGTTTTAAAAAGTTTAAATACAGTGTACAGCACTTTCCTTGACTCATCCTTTGAATTATTCATTTTCTCTAATGTTTCGCAGATCATTGAATGTGAGTTTACCACAGAAGACAAGAAAAAATGGCTCTCTATTTGCCCATGTGTTTGTTTATCCTGCTGGAGTATCTCCTTTTTCCAGCCAATATGCATCACATGCCACTGCTGCATTGACAGTCTATTCTTTACCTCAAGATGAGTCTATTAATCTTCTAAGTTCTGATGACAAGCTTAAAGAGGTTAGCCAACTTGAATTTGTTAAAGATATTATATCCACTGAAGGAACTATTTGGTCAATTAGTTAACTATTAGGAGTTGATCCAGAAAATTCAGCAACAGGAGGCCAAAAAATTGTGGCAAGAATTGAACCACCACATGCCCTCCCTACCCTTCCTACCCTCTCTTATCTCTCTCCCAGTCAAAAATCCAGTTCTTGGAGATGATCAAAACCTGAGGCCTTAGAGGACAGTCTATGAGGCTACTTTTAAAGGTGATTTGCAAAACGAATTCATAGTATTAAGTAGTGGTGGGTAAATTGTTAAGGGGCATCCCATTGCAACCATTGCTGGTTGTCAAAACATTTTAAAATACAGCAGGAAAGAGGGGGCTGCACTCCACCCCCCCTCCCCCCCGCCCAGTTTAGATCCACCACTGACTGTAAATGGTTTAAAATGGAATATTTAAACTGGTTACTGTATTCTTTTATTACATTCCCCAGAAAACCAGGTTTCCCACTGATGATGTTCCAGTAACACACTGGAAGCCAACACTTAACTTTCATGTGTTAAGCCAAAAAGTTGATTTTGAACGACAAGCAATTCCTGGGGAGATTTTTCAATTGCTCAGGTATCTATGCTTTGTTATAGTTGCTTTTTCTAATCTTTCAACTTCTACCCTTGGGGCACACATGGTATAAAATATTTCTTGTCTAATATATCACACGTGTGGGTTTTGTTCTTTTTATTAGCTTAGCTCCAAATAGTGAATATCTCCCAGTGCTTTACATCGACCAACTAGGAGTCATATATAGATATCTCAAGGTAAGCCGAATGAGGTACCCATTAATTTACAACAAGTAAGTACGCAGTCTCTACTACACTGTAACTTGGGTGGAACTGTAGAACAACTTCTGCACTGAAAGAGAAATTTTAAATGACTAGCTCTGGTGATGGCTTTTAGTTATCATTATCCAGGTGATATTAATTTTGCCTTATTTGATTATAGCCTGTAAATGTAAATAGCACAGAGATGGAACTCAAGGTCAAATATTCACCAATATCCCTTGGGAAACTTCGTATCTGGGCATCTGTTCATCATTCATTCAAGTCCATGAAGGATTTAGGTAAGAATGTACATGTAAGTTGTACTTCTATAAATCACCTCTAGGAGAATTTCTATGTTACCGGTCGGGAGCACAAAGGAGATTTTCAGCACCATTTCCCAACAAAATGTTTCAGATATATCTTCCTAAATTAATACCACCAAAGAAATTAAATTAATCTAGAGGTTATTTCATTTATTCCTATAACAGAGTACGATCAATCCAGAGCACCCTTGATGAATCATGCATAATAATTTATTATTGGTCTAGCTAGATAAGTTGTGACTTTTTATTCAACTGTTCTTCAAATTGCACTTGAGAAAATTTGTCTTTTCATATACAAGTACGTAGTTGATCAGTTTCAAGATTCCTACAATTGTTGTTTACATTGTATATTAATTATTAATGCCCCAGAAGTCCCCTGTGACAAGTAAAATAACCAGGTGTCCCCAATTAGTAGGTTACATGTTGGTGGTTAGAAGATGTGACGCATTTATATAGTGGTTCATTCATTCATCTGTACATGGTATTAGCCCGACTAAAATCTTTTAAGCTGCCATTGGGAGTCAGTCAGTCAATTAAGCTTTTCATGCAAAATTTCAGGATTCTCTGACAAGGACCTAGATGAAATCAGAGGAATTTTCACAGACACTAATCTCTTCCTCCTGGCTGTCACATTTGGAATCACAGTACTTCATGTAAGTTTTACAGCTGTAGCACCATTTGGATCAAGTATTGGTTTGTTGTCTCCGTACTACAAAACTGAAGTGATTTTTTTGTAATCATCTTGATATGGGCAATGTAACATCTAAAAGGTTTCTTTTTTCCCCTCAAGGGTTTTTTTTTTAATGGACGTCATTGTGGTTTTGGTGTTGTTTTAAAAATAGGTTGTATTGCCAGGGGCATAGTGACTTTGAAGTGGGCAAGATAGTCTGCAACGTTTGTCCAGGAGCTGTTCAATAGACGATAGTTCATGCAGATGCTGTAATTGAAGGGCTCAGAGCAAAAACGTCCTGACTTTTCTAGTGTGTTTGGCCATTTTGTGAAATTGTGGCCACATTTCGCACAATACACAGAAATTAAGTTATGGAATTACCTATACTAAGCTATACTAAGTGATGTGAACAAAATAACGAAGGAAAAGAAAAAAATTCTGGGCCCTGGGGAAGGGCGGGGTCACAAGAGCAAGAAAATGTGACAATACAGGTAAAAATTTTTTTTTTGGCTTCTTTTCATCCGATTGCCCTAATTTTTGGTACATAGCATGATTTCGTGGAAATTGGCTGCAATTTTGCGAAATGACCTGAAAATTGGGCAAAAGTCAGTTAGGACATTTTTGCCTAGAGCCCTTCAATTACTAGTTCTAAAATAGTAATGTTACAACATCTTTCAATAGAATTATGCTGCAAGCAAAACCAACTGAAAATAGACAATGTTTCTATTTGTATTTACAGTAAGTGTTGCTTTGTTGCAGCTCCTATTTGACTTTTTAGCATTCAAGAATGATATAAATTATTGGAAAAGCAGAGAGAGCATGGTAGGACTTTCCATGAGAACAGGTGAATGAATTATTATTGATTAATAGATAACATGTCTTTTTTTTTTTTGCATTATATTTAATTAATTTTATACAGCATGTCCAAAAATGAAATGCAGGTGAATGAAATTATTGTTTCTACTACTCTACAACATGTAATCTTAACAAACAACTGGCTTAGCGTTCGTATCCTGGCAGCTGGTTTGCTGATTTTTTTTTTTCTCACCCCTTTTTTTCTTGTTGGTTTTTGGTAAATTGTCATTGCAGTTATCTGGAGATGTGTCAGCACCTTCGTAATCTTTTTGTACCTTATGGATGAGAAAACCAGCCTTCTTGTTCTAATTCCCGCTGGGATTGGTTCGTTGATTGAAGTAGGTATTTTAATTAAAGTATGTATAACATTAGGTCTGTTAGCCTTGCACAATCTATCTACTTAGCTTACTCAATCAACCCTATATCAGTATCTGGCCTCTACCTACCTACCTACCTACCTACCCTATCTACCTTAGTTTGGATGCTAGAACCATTACCTGGTTTATTGGACAAATTGTTATTATAAAAGAGATGGAGAATTTTGAGCCTGGTAAATGAATTGATTATTTTATCTACCTACTGGGGATACTTATACTTTGAATGAGTGAGTGAGTGAGTCAGTGAGTGAGTGAGTGAGTCAGTCAGTCAGTGAGTCAGTCAGTGAGTCAGTGAGTGAGTGGATGGGTGAGTGGGTGAGCAAGTGAGCGAGGGAGCGAGGGAGCGAGCGAGTGGATGAGTGAGTGGATGAGTGAATGGATGAGTGAGTGAGTGGATGAGTGACTGAGTGGATGAGTGAGTGAGTGGATGAGTGAGTGAGTGGATGAGTGAGTGAGTGGATGAGTGGATGGAGTTAAGAGACTATGTATTCATGATTTTATTGATGGTGACTCAGGCATACTCGCAATAAAATCTGAGTGCTTCTAACCATAGTTGAAGCAGCTTCCAAAATCTAGAAATCTGAACTGTAGCTCAGTGCTAGAGGATCCCAACAGTAAACTGGTAATGGGAAGGTCTTAGCTTTGATCCCTATTAGGTGCAATCGGATATTTTTCCGAATATGCCAGAGTCACCATAAACAAGTCCATGTTATCATAAAATAAACCACCCTGTATGTGTTGCTTAGATTTTTGTGCGCTTATTCCTCTTGTCGCGTAGATGTGGAAAGTTACCAAGGCATTTAAAGTCAACATCAAGTGGGAGAAAGGTTCAAGGCCAACCATACAGGTAAAAACTTATGGTCCTCAGACATGCGCATTTGTTATTCGAACTGCTATGGGTTGCGACCTTTAGATTGGAGTATGATGAGTACGACTACATGTACGAGGACGAATTTCTGCTCCGAGCATGCGCATTAGGTGTGGAGGTAGAAATATGTTTAAGTCCGCATGCTCAGAACGGAAAACTCGTACTTATAGTCTCACTCGTGCTCTAATCTGATCCAAAGACCGCCAGTAATGAACGAGCTCCCGGTCTTCTGGTTTGATAACTCAGTGCAGTGCAATCGTGGTATTTTTTAAGCCTGGAGAGTGTGTGTGTGTGTGTTTTAATGTCGTTGTTTTGTTTTGTTTTTTGTGTTTTTTACGTTTTTTTCTTTTTTTCAAAGGGTGTCATAGTTGCAGTTGTGGTAAAAACGTCAGTGAATTTCAAACCCGGTGAATAAATGAAATAACGAATTTATCGGTAGCCTACGAAGCAAGTGGTCCGTGTGAGCGAAGATTTCCGTATTCGTGCCGCGAGAAACTGGGGCGAAAAATAGGTGGACGAGTGGGAATGGGGAGAGGAGGAGCTCCTCTCCCCACTCCCACCCGTCCACCAATTTTCTCGCCCCAATTTTCCCGCGGCCAGAATACGGAAATTTTCGCTCGTACGGAACGCTTGCTACGCAGGCTAATTTATCGGTGGAGACGCACTTTAAAAAATGCTGTTTTAAAAAATGGTATTCGTTTTTGTTAAGCTTGGACAGCGGACAAACAAAGAAAAAGAGACGGAAGAGTTTGACAGTGAGGTAAGGCTTCAGTTAATTTTCATCCACACTTTCCAGCTATCTCGTGCCCCTCATTTCCACGTTCCACAACTCACATCATTTCCACTAAACCCGTCTCCCCTTAATTTTTGTCCTGTAAGTTTTGTTCTGCCATTTTTGTTCTGTCATTTTTGTATTTTTCCTCTTTTGTTTGAGTGATATAAATCTTTTGACTGTAAATGATTTGATTGCAGGCCATGCGGTATCTATCCTATGCCTTGTACCCCCTGTTGGTTGCTGGAGCAGTTTACTCCCTCATATATTATCCACACAAGAGGTACCGTGTTTCTGATAAACTATCTCCACTTGAACTTGAACTTCGATATTAATTTTAATATCGAATCAGTAGTAAAGCTTACATGCGTGTCACTTCTTTCCAGTTGGTATTCGTGGATTATTCGAAGCCTCGTAAATGGTAAGTTAACTCTCATTTGTTTTTTAACAATCAGGGTTAGAAAAGAAGTGAACGTCTCGCTGACAAGGTTTCTCCAAGACGTTTATAGGCATTAAACCTGGCAATAACTTTGCCCTTTCTGTCTTCGAAACGTGCTTTAATAAAGATCAGGAGATCATTGGTTTTTCTTGTAATCTTTAGGTGTTTAACCCATTTGTTTCGTTTAATCTTTAGGTGTTTACGCCTTTGGTTTTCTGTTCATGCTGCCTCAGCTGTTTGTAAATTACAGGGTGAGTTTTTTGTTTTTGTTTTTTCGTTTTGTTTGTTTGTTTGTTTGTTTGTTTTTTCAGAAAAAGGCTCATCGCTTTGGAAGTTGCTGTAAAAAGCGTGGAAAATGTTTTATGTCGCTTGGAGAATGCTCAGAAATATTAGCAGTTTAAAATCAAATGGTAAATAATGGCGATTATATCGATAACGATAACGATTGACTGCAACGTTCAACTGAGTTTATTTGCCCTTTTTGCGTTTCAGCTCAAATCAGTGGCGCATTTGCCATGGAGAGCCTTCATGTACAAGGTAGGCTTCTTCATGTGGAAGTTTCTTTCGACAGCCGGGCATGGAAAGCGAATTTGACAAACCACGGTTCCTTAGATCTGTAGCCCCAGTGGTTCAAATATTGTGGATAACTTTAAGGCATTGTCCCGTTAGCTTGATTTCCCGGTACACAGTCCGAGGTGGCTCGCTTACGACTCTCGCCACTTACCGTCCGAAAGGCGGAAGTCGCAAGCCAGCGACCCTGAGCCACGTGAGACCCGCCAGCAGTTGAAGTATATGGAAAGATTTTCGTATTACCACTCACCTGCGAAGCAAGTGTTTCCGTTCGGGTTTTCAATTTTCAGCGCTCGAAAGGCTAATTTCCGAATATCATTTTGCCGCTCTCGCCGGATTGTGCGCGCATCAACCTAAAGGTAGTATAAATATCACTGAGTTCGTAAAATATTTACATTCCAAAATGTATTTGGACTACTTTTGCTCATTTAACCTCAGTGATATGATCTTTTTTTAATCGCAGATCAGAGAGAACTTAAAACCATTCTTGAACTGCTTTCCTCATCCCCGCAATCGATGTCGCTTCAACATTCTCTCTTATACATTTTCAGGCGTTCAACACGTTTATTGATGATGTGTTTGCCTTCATCATCGTCATGCCGACGGCTCATCGTCTGGCCTGTTTTCGGGATGATGTAGTTTTCGTTATTTATTTGTATCAGAGATGGTAAGTTTTTCGTGAGAATTCTCTTGTTCAGTTTCCAAGAAAATTTTGAACTCTAGTTATCTTCGCACCGAAGTAGGAAGCGCGGTTTCCCCAGTCGTATTTTTGATCCGTTTACTGTGCAGTAATGACGTCACTGGTAGTTATTCCTATGTGCCCAGTGCGCAGGGCAGATGGCGAAGCCAGTTCGGAGTCAATCTCGCCCCCAGAGCCTGCGTTACCCTTATCCAGCGGAAAGGGCAACGGAGGCTCTGGAAGAATCCAAAACCGGAACCACCAAATCGTGGTTCCGGTTTGCAGTTGCGCCTGCGTGGAGTCATGTGAAAAACAATTTATACCTTTGAATTTTGTTCACACACGAATGACACAAGTGATAGCAATTTTTTTCCCTGTAATTTTCGTGGAAGTTGTAAACTTTGCACTTCGCGCGGACAACTTGCGGAATCTTTGTTCTTTGTTTTCACCAACCAATTAGAGTGGGCCCTGTTTTGGATTAGCCCAGAGGTTAGTGATCCCTGGTGCTGACCAAAGGGATTGCAGCCTCTGGGAACGAGATTGGTTCGGAGTTCTAAAAGCGTATGCGCGCGTCGGGATAAACTTTTGTTATGGAAATGAGATGGACGATTTTGCATTCGAAATCTTTAGTATTTTTAATATATGCTTGTTTTTATCCCGACGCGCGCTTGTGTATTTTAGAACTCCAACATGGCTCATCCAAAGCCATGCAGTCTGATCGCTACCATTACAGATCGAAAACTGGAACTATTAGGGGAACAAGTTGGAAAGCCATATTGGCAGTTTTTGCCAAACGTGTCAGGGACACTCATTGCGTATTTAAACTGAAGTAACGTCTTCCGAATCTCTCTTGGGCTTGTGCAAGTTCCATCGTTCATAGAATTAAGAAATGTTCTTGGTACGAAGGAAGTGGTTGATATTGAGAGATATACTCACTGATTGCCAAGTCTTCAGGTTTCAGTGAGTGATCCAGCCATTACAGTTTTTTCCCTGCGCTGCCTCTATTTTCCAACGGCTCACTGAAGTAGTTTTGTGAAGTAGCAGTATAATCACTGACTGACTTTGTGGAAACCATTGCACACTCAACTGATTTTGGTTTTCAGGTTGTACCCCGTGGACATGAAAAGAGTCAACGAGTTCGGAGTCTCATATGAGGACAACGAGAAGACAGAAAAGCCACACATAGATTAAAATGTCATTCAAAGCAAAACTAAATTTACAAGAAGAATTTTCAGCGAAAGTGATATGAAAGTTTAATTTTAAACTACTTCACTTTGTTTGTCTTGTTCATCATGTGGGAAGTGAGAAACTGTTATGATAGTCCCCACTTGCACGCGCCCAAGGAGCAAAAAGTCCCACGAAAATGCCTTCTTTGCAGTGTTTAATGCCCGGTACACAGAGGTTGTAAGGGAGCTTAAGCAAAGCCGTTTTTGAGCGACGTACGTCAACCAGGAGTGGGCGTTTCGCATTCTTATTTTGTAGCAAATCGTCTCTACGAGTGTAAAGACGCTGAGCGGTACAACTGTGGTAGCGTCATGGCAGTTTGAAAGGGAAACGCTTCACTTCCGGTTGACGTTCATCACTCAAAAACGCCTTTGCTTAATTAAGCTCCCTATTCACTGAGTTTTCCAGGGGCAGGCTCCTGGAGCAAGGCGCCTTCGTTTGTGCCACAGCGATATCATGGGTATAACGGATATTGGAGAGCAGGGTTTCTACCCTGCAAAAAATGTTCCATAATATTTAATTGGTTAAATATTTAACTGGTTAAATGTTCGCAAGATTGTGTGCACTGGTCGTGGGAAATGACTTTGAAACGTTAACACCCTCTGTTGGTACGAGTGTTAAGGTGTTTAACAGTTTCATTGATCAGACAAAATTATCGCTCGATTTTAGTACACGTGTGCTAGCAGCAGTCATCGATTTACATTCTTTTGACAACTATCGTTACTTTTGTTCCCGGCGAACTTGAGGGCATATGATTAAAAACAAGCAAATTGTTCTCTGGTGAGGACCAAGTGACAGTGGATGGCGTGACAGTCACGTCATAACCTGTTGGGTAATGCACTTCTTTGTTGAAATACACGATAGATTCCGTTGAATTGCATGTTGGGAGAACTTCGTAAACCAACGAGAATTCTTTGGTCGACAAGTCAAAACTAAATTTTACTGTCTTTCCTGCAACTGCCATTGGATAGGTTCGCGTGGTATTTTGAACATAAATCTGGTCCACTCCTGTTCCATTCCACAGAGGACAACACCTCTCATTCTCCGGAGAGAGGTGAGGAGGATGATAAGCCTTGTAGTCCCATCCAATCCACGACTGCTGATATCTGTCTGCAGCCATCATTGTTTCAAACATGTCCTCAATCTTCCCAGCGCTGGTGTAAAACTCTGTTAGCATCCCTGCACATCCTAATTTCTTCAAGTCTCTTATCCTTACCTCGAAACTTTCGATTGGTCCCAACGATGGGGGGCTGTAGTAATGATAGCTGAGAACGCTTCTGTTGCGGTAAATGTCGCCGCCTGGTACGCTGTGAAATCCAACGCCGAAATCATCCCACGTCACGCCCTCAAAGAAGATACAATGTTCTTCATCGTGTTGTCTGATCGCTTTGTTCAAAACTTCGTAGGCAGGAGCCAGGTTCATCCTGTCGGCGACTCCAGGAAGGAGAAAGAGTGGATCGGAATAAATGTCGCCAGCCCAGGGTTCATTGATCAGTTCGTAACCGATAACATTTGAAAAGTTCTTAAACCCCAAAGCTGTCTTTGCCCAAAATGCAGCCCAGCTATCTCGTAAACCATCGGTGTTATTGTACAGGTTTTGAAAAGCCACGCTTGTCGCTTCGGTGAGATAATATTCCGGCCAATTAAACTTGGCACAGTCTTCATCTGTTGGCATGCCTGTTTTAGGGTCCGGTACAAAAGGCTTGTGAAGCGGTTCAGGAAAGCCTTGAGCTTTTCCAGTATTGACTGCCCACGCTGGTAAACCTTCGACGCACAGAACCCTAGAAAAGGCATCTTGATGCATGTCCAAGAGGACATAAATCCCGTAATTCGAGCAGAGGGAGACAATTTTCTGCATAACCTCCAAGTAAGTTTCGTTGTATTTCCCTCTCGTCGGCTCCAATCCGGGCCACATGAATCCAAGCCGTACAACATTGAGGCCTAGTGATTTCAGAAGTTCCATGTCTTGTTCAGAGAAAGTTCCATCTGCAAATCCTTCGGTTTCCGGGTGCCAGGGAAAATGTTTGACCACAACGTTTGTCCCATGGAAGAAGACTTCGCGACCTGAGCTGTCTACCAACCTTTGTCTGTCTGGGTTGACAGAGATTGGTAGGAGATTTCCGGCTGAATACAGGGTAAAAAAGCCTAAAATTACTAATTTCAACAGCATGGTTCTAAGGACGTGTTTGAAGTATACAGTTGCGTTACTGGAGTTGTCGCAGCGCGAGTCAACCTCGAGTCACGAGTTAACCTCCTGAAGTCAAGATCGAGTGAGGTTCGAAATCTTTTTTTTAGCGCTTCCTCTTTTCGACAACTGTATCCTGTGCAGGATCCAAAATTTCCAGCACGAGAGAGCCTGGGTACGAGGTTGCCGTTAGAGCAGAATAAACGGAATATTATTCCGTTTTTCAGTTATTTCGTCAACTGGACAAGGCAAACGATATTAGGGCCTGGGCCTGTGAGGTGATTGATTTCTGCTGGTGCAGTGGACCTTTTTGTAGCTACGCCTGGTGAGAGGCTAAGCCGCTTGGCTATTGGGTTTGGCCGTAAGTAACACTTTGGACCCAGTCTCTCTCTTACCCAGAATCCTCGGGCTCTTTGGTCAGTGGGTGGGCTCCCGGAGAGACTCTGGGATAATGGACGCCATTTTCCCGCAAAATCTAGACGGTTTCTTTTGAAGTTGTTAAGTAACAGCCAATCAAAAAAATTCGAATTTTTTTGATTATCCCAGACTCTCTCCGGGCGCCCGCCCGCTGGCCAAAGAGCCCGAGGACTCTGGGTGCGAGATTGCGAAGTCAACGAATCTCACAAAAACTCATTGCAGGGCCGATCGCGTTCTGTGGGAAATGCTCCCTTAGCCAATCACAAGTCGAAGTAACTCACGACTTGGTTTCACTAGCTAGCCAGTCAGAACGCAAAGCAAGTCAAGGCAGCCAGCACCAAGCGCAGGAAAACCAGAGTGACTAAGAAGCAATCGGTTTTAGTTTTGCTTCTCATTGTTTGAAAAGTTCGCGCAAGTTGTTTTCATCAAATCATAGAGCAAACCAATAAGAAAGAAATTGCATAATAACTTTCGACACTCAACTGAACAATGCCGTATCTGGAACAAATTAAACCACATGCCTAACTTTTCAAATGCAATTCAACTGGTCCGAGAACACACGACAAACCTCTATTTAGTACCCAATACTTCAATACGTTGTCATCTGTTTGAAAGTCTTGACGGACCAAAAGGTTGACAAATAAGTTTACCATCAAGAGACTACTGAAAATGTTAGAGCAAACAAAAGCAAGTGCGGACCATACATGCGTGAATACAAAAAAATACACTGTATTTGGTAACCCGAAGCGAAAAACCGAAAAGATGCCAAATAAGCTAGTGAAATGAAGAAATCACGATTTGCTTTTAACTTACAGTATATGGTGCTTAGTCGTTTAACGAAAAAAATAAATTTGATATATAGGAGTCAAGTGAGCCGCTAAACGTTTGCTTTGCGTCGTATACGTCACAAAAGTGATTTGCCGCGGGGTCCTCTTGTGTTTTTAGTACTCATCTTTCTTTGCAACTGTAGGACAGTAAGTTGCCAGATCGAAGGTTCCTTTGGGGACGTTGTCTTTGTACGCTCCCAGCAAATTTCCAGCTGGCTTGTACCGAGCAACAATATAAGCGCAGTTCATTCCATCCTGTTTAATTTCTGCGCGACCAATCCCCAAAACAGTGCTGTTTTTCCACACAACTTGTGAGAAGTGTCCGGCCTCTTCTGGCCCAGTGTCCACCACACCGAGTCCATCATAGCCGGGATCACACACTTCATTGTACCTGCGCCGCAAAAGGGCAACCTTTTTAGCTTGTGTGATTCAATTATGGGTCTGTAGAGTTCTTATCCTAGGGATCACACTGGCGTAGCTGGCCTATAAACCCGTAGGCCCGGGTCCAACCACAAGCCAAGGGAGAGGTTCTGGACCGAGGTTGACCCGGGCCTACAATTTTTTCAGCCCTCTTGACGTTTTTACTGAATGTGACTCCGACAAATCTTGAAGCAACAAAATGGAGTATTTCATAATGCGGCCTTGAGGGGCCGGGTCTATAACAGGTCGAAAACTGAGCTATCTATAACCCCTGCGTCGTGTTAAAGACAGCAGGAACACGTCCTCGATCAAGAAGTGGCATTAAGGGATGAAATTTTGCGAGCTTTTCCGGATTTGCTGAAATATTCTGCGATAGCTATTGGACAACGTGACCAGTAAGATTACAATCCGTTTATTTACCAGGTGGCTACCGCTTCCTTTACTGTCTGTGGCTGCGCTGTAGAGCAGCCCATGGAAAGGTTCTCCCCTTGCCTTGGTCTTTGATTGTCGGCTGAGTGCTCGAGAAAACCTTTCTCAGCTATCTCTTTCGCCCAAAGTGCAGCGGCATCACACATCGCTCTGTCGAGTTTCATGGCCGTCACACCATGTATACCACGAAAGCTATTATGCTCCATCAAGCCATTGAGTTCCTGTTGAGAAAACACTGCAGCATACGGTACAAAAATTAGTCAGTTAGTCATTATTTCGCAGCAAAGCGGCACCAAAATCAGTTTGTCAGCAGACCCGTCTTCGCACGGTTCAAATGTCAAGTGATCCCAGGTTAGCTAGATAACCAGTGATTGTATGGTTGAGTCCAACATTTGACTACCTGTATTAAGGGCGCTTTCGATTGACCCTATTCTGGAATAATAATAAACGCAATAACCGGCCAAATTTTTCTTTCGAGGCAAGTTAAGAAAGATGTCTATAGCACTTTGTCGGGAAACGATGCCTTAAGTCTCTTGTATTCCGATAACCTCAAAATTCTCTCAGGGGTAATTTTTAGAAGTAAACCTTAGTATTCTTATATTATTCCGGAATAAGGCCAATCAAACACACCTATAAGTTAGGTCAATCTTATTACACTGAGAAAGACGGTGGTCGCTACTTACGCTATTTCGCCAAGAGCAATTTTTTGGCCATGGGAAATGCTGAGAACTAGAGAATTAGATTATCTGATGGTCATCAGGGTGAGAAACACAAGTGGAAAATGAAAATAAATGCATGGCTTCAGTCATACATGAGATGATCCCCTTGGCCCACGCCCCCGCCATTGACTAGACCCGTCGCGTTAATGAGTGGGACGGAACTAATAAAAACTCGTCAGTCCGAACTTTGCAACTGAATTCTACCTGACTGATCCGTTTAAGACTACGGGAACAAAACAATATTTATTGTATCTATTAACACAAACCTGTGGCATTTTCTGTGTTTATCACACTGCTTTCTGTTTTGGTGGCTCCTGTTAAATTAAGTCAACATGAAAGCGAACGGGGCCGTACACCCCTCTGTAACAGACCCAGTGGCCTCTATGTTGTCACCGGGTTTTGGAAAAAACGTCACCTGGTCGGCAAATTTTCCACCAGGTCGCTGTTTTGCCTTTTTCAAACATACACAAATGATATGTGCTGGGTATGTAGAAGTCACACCGGGGAAGCCACAAACCGGCCAGGTAAAATTAAAAATTTCACCAGGTACCGGAGAGGCTAAATTTTCACTGGGTGAAGGGAAAAAATCCACTGGGTCGGGTTTCGCTGGGTCTGTTACAGAGGGGTGTAGGTATCATGTAGTCATAATGGCTTATACATCGCCGTGCTCTTTGTAATGCGAAAGTCATAACTATGTCTCTCATCCTAAACTGGTTAGCGCCTGCAATTGCCCCTTTCCTCATTATTAGACAAATTTACAGCCCATAAAGCCGATTGAGCTCGTGCAGTACATGTAGTCAGTGAGTTTGCATCCACGGAGTAATACTTCTTTCATTCTGACTGCGCATCATACGTGGCAAAAAGAATGGCCTGTAAATAATTTCTAAGAAGTTGACAATTATTCCTGGCATTAACTGCGATCAGTTCTCAAAAAGGAAAAAAAAAAGTAATCCAAAGGCCTACCTGTGATGACCAGTAATAAGCCATATAAATTCAGCAGATTCATTGTGTTTTTCGTTATGGAATCTAGTAATTATAAACACATTATCATCTACACACTGCTATTTCCCTCCTTGCATAAAAACACCGAAATCGCACACCATAAAAATCCAGGTTTGAAACAGATCGTTTTCACTCACGTGACCAGCGGCAATATTGATTTACTGAAACGAAAGGAAATATTTGCATAAAAATTCAATTCCCCAAAGATTGTTTAGGTACACCGATATGGCCGCCATTTCTTTGTTTAGATACATCAATATGGCCGCCGTGACGTCATGTGAAAACGATCTGTATAAACCTCGCTCGTAAGAATATCCGGGTGGTCTTATGAATTGTAATTTTCAGCCGCTTAACAGGAGTCCGTTCATATCAATTTCTACTACCTACTTTTACGCCAATTTTACGCCGGCGAGGCGTTCTTGAAAACCATTTGGGAGTTCACTTCGGCCTCTTCTTCAAAGCGAGTCTAAGTGCGAAGTCTTTCTTAATGAAAATGAGTTTTTATTTAACAAATAAAGAAGCCTAAGCCGTGTATTACACTGTGATAAAACACGATGGGCATTTGAGAACACGAGGGAAATGTAGACAACACGAGCCGCAGGCGAGTGTTGTCTACATTTCTCTCGTGTTCTCAAATGTCCGGAGTGTTTTATCATAGTGTAATACACGGCTTAGGCTTCTTCATTTGCTTTATGATATAGAGGTAATGTGGCGAAAAACAATAAAACACGCTTTTTCTATGTTTTATACTCTGATAAAACATGGGTTTTTGACCAATCAGAGCGCGCGTAGGATCCTATCTATATTATAATCCTATATAAAGTAAAACTATTTACCGCCACAAAATTTTCGCACTCGGACTCTCTTTGAGGCTCACACAAACACGGAGACTGGGCTTATTCATATCGACGGAATTCATTTTGGCGTCTTCCACACATTTTTTAACATGATTTTTGCGAAGGCTAAGGCCGCACAAAAACTTATCTACTCTGTAAGATGTAGCGTTGACTATTTTTGAATTCGCTTCCGTTTCTGTAATAAAATGAATGTGCTTTTATCATCTGAAACCATAGTTAATGAGTGATTATAATTGTTGTTAGTATCTTTTCTTGAAAGAACTGTTTGGGAAATTCAGGAATGTTGAATTTTGCCCAATTTTCTCGACGTTTTGGCTTGTTATTTTTAATTAAAGAGGTTATTAATCACAAACATGGCGTTTAGCGGAAAAATCTCCCTAGAATGGAAGACAAATAAACCAACCACTGAAATAAGCAATCAAACAAACGAAATCACCCAAACCTTTTGTGTTAGTGTTTTAGCAGAGAGGTTTATGGTTCTCTTAGTTTCCGAACGACGTAAGTACGTTTTCCGTAAAGAACATGAAGCACTCCACCGTTCAAAGATTTTCGTATGTGAAGCCGTTAGTGTAACTGCCCACCTGTCTACCGCCTACTGTGGAATCGAGATGACCGTTGACTTGCCTATGCCAGTCTGACCTGAAAGTGTACAACTTTCCCGGGCCAGTGCAAGGGCACATACGAAACTCGAAGCCTACATGTACAAGATCCGATTTGATTGTGAATCGAACCGATATCGGGATACCGTGCAGTAGTCCATTATGATACTCTCAGCAAGTTGATCTTGAAATCACAACGCTGTGACGGTCTTATCAAGCTTTCCTTTTGCACGCTCTTTAATTTAAAGGGTTTGTATCGCGACCAGTTGGCTCAATCGAGAGTGCACTGCACTGCGGGAGGTCGTGGTTCGAACTCCGACCGGACCAACACTCAGGGCCTTTAAATAACTGAATAGAAAGTGCTGCCTTTGTAATTACATCTGCGTATGGTTAGACTTTCTAGGCTTCTCGGATAAGAACCCACACACTGTTCGCAAAGAGTAGGGCAAGCTGTACCGGTGTTGTGGTCTGACCCTTAGCTTTCTGTTCTCTCCAGCAGAAGTGGCCGGCTTGGCAGAGATGTCTCTAAAAAGCCTTACGGTGTATGAGGCCACCTAGCAGAAACAGCCTTAAGTCAAAAAGGGACTTTGCCGAGTGCTGGAACATGTAGATGTAGATGTACATGTAGACAAGCAAAACTGTAATCTTGATCTTTACCGACAACAATTTTCATTTACGGTTGACATCATCTGCTTTCAAAGATATGCTTAGTCACCTCACAAAATAACCAGCAGCTTTATTTTTACTCCCAGATATTAAACTCAGCTCGTACATCCCGGATGCAACGGTCATTATCTTCCGTTCATTTTATTCAAAGTTTTATTTTTGTGCTGTGTTTTAGCTAAATCAAAACAGGGTTTTCTTGTTAAACACTTAAGAACATCAGTTGGGCCGAAGGGGAGCAGCAATGCAGTGGCGTAGAGGTGTGAGCGCTCTCCTTTTAGTGTCCCAGGAGGGGGAGTCCAGGATTTTTCTTAGGAGGAGGACGTGCACCAGTAAGGAATGACGTAACTGATGGGTGACGTAAACATTTTTTTTGGCAGAATACTAGTTACACTAGAAAGCCGCAGGTCATCTCAGGGTGCGCCGCCCCCCCCCCCCCCCCCCCACCCCACGCCTGGT
>BLFK01000759.1:314809-325796 GCA_014634185.1 Astreopora myriophthalma
AATTAATCAAGTTATTTTCTCGATATATAAAAAGCGTTGTTTAGAATAGCTTGACTAAACCGTTTTTGTCGAAAAAATAAATAAAATTGTAAACAATTCTGAATCGTTGTTGTTTTCCGTAAAGTGTGGCTGATATTTATTGTGGTAGTTGGAATATTTCTTCAGGTATTTTCAAAGTGACCCTGGCACTCGGATGATACCGTCCTCGAACCGCATTTAAAACTGAAACATAAATCAGTTCGCACGAAATTGAAAAGCTGGGGAAGAAAAGATCAGTGAATAGCAATATTATACCTGTTGGTTGTCAAGCGTTGTTTGTGAGAACGTTGTGTCGAACCTCCTCAATGATAGGGATGCACCTTGTTGATGAAGGAATCAAACAAAGTTGATTCAAAAGTGCAATGATCAACTCTAAACTGGAGAGAAGCAATCCTTTAAAAGGCCGACGGCCAGCGCATCGAATTTACTGCTTGTCGATAATGACATTCCTAACCTGCCAACCTCCAACAGGGAGGGACGTGACGTTCGACATACGTGACATTGCGGCAATATAACTTTGTGATTCAAAGTAAAACTGATTCGAACCCACCCCGCTTACCATAGCAAGAACACTGCGGGAGTCGCCATTTTGGAATTTATTGAGAGTCATGGTTCGTCTCCATGCTCATTTTACAGGTGCTCAAGGGCTTTTTGATAATTTTAAATAATTTCAGTTGTTTTCGGAAGTTTTTCAGCAACCCAGAGATGGTAAGATGGCCGCCATACGTGATTCATGGCGTCACATGTCATGTGACATCTTTACCGATGCGGACATTTGTAAATTGTTTGGTTTTACCCCTTTCTTTCTCTTCGCTCCCGACCAGAAAGGCTCGGTGTAAACAGGCGATTCAATCATATACATACTCCAGTGATATATCAATCCTCATGAGTCAAACCAGTCTGTAAATCTTTTATTTTGCTTAACCATTATAAGGTACAACGAATGAAAACACATCTAATCAATGACGGCGAGAAGAAACAAGGCCTTTCTTCTTTTTCTTGCTGTTAAGAACTTCTGAAAAAGGGGTGGTAACAAACACTGACTTTCCATTCTGATCAAAATACCTTTTTCGTTTAGATTGTACTGACTGGCAGTAAGATGGATCAAAATTTCCCTTCAGCACGTTATCTTTAAAAGCCCCCATCATGTTACCAGCTGGCTGATATCTGCCAACAGTGTAAGCGCACTTCATGCCACGCTCTATTGTCTCCGCTCTTCCGATACCAAGCTTCGTGCTCGTCTTCCACACTACCTGAGTAAAGTGACCTGTTCCACTCGAAAATCCCGCTGAAGTGAAGTCATAGCCGGGATCACAGACCTCATTATACCTAGCACATGCAATCAATCAATCAATCAATCAATCAATCAATCAATCAATCAACCAACCAACCAATCAATCAATAATAATAATAACTTATATGGCACCGATATCAATATTTGCTATTTTCATCAGCGCTAATAAAAGATTAAAGAATATGTCAATACTAAAATCATAAAAATTACTTAGACTACTTAAACTGTACAGAATGCACAAAACCGAGTTTAAAAAGCACATAAAATTACATAGAACCTTTCTGGAATAAAAGTGTCTTGAGTGTCTTCTTAAAACTGAGGTACAACTAGGGGCCATTCTTAATCGCAAAAGGGCAATGAATTTCATAGTTTAGGAGCAGCAACAGCAAAAGAGCGATCTCCTAACGTTTTTAATTAAAGTCTTGAATTTCACAGGGTTTAGTAGCAGCCTATCACAATCGGAGCGTAAATTATATTTGCCGGCTTCCTTAAGATTAACAAGTTCCTGGAGATCAAAAGGAGCTAGGCCATTGATAGCCTTAATCAATCAATCAATCAATCAATCAATCGAACAATCAATCAATCAATCAATCAATCAGTCAGTCAGTCACGCCATGAGTTAATCCCACCTAAAATGCTCCAGTTACGGTATAAAGCGCACATACGTGTAGGGAACTGTCACAGGCAACACATCACATGTGTGTCCAACTTACCAGTTTTTCACAGCTTCATCTGTGGTCTGTGCAGCGTCAGAAGAACAGCCCATGGCAAGGTTCTCTCCCTGTTTTCCCCTCTCTTGTTGTGTAGAGTGCTTCAAGGCTCCTTCCGCAGCGATTTTCTCGGCGTACGCTTTAGCCTGGTCGCACATATCTCTATCTAGTGTCATTAGTGGAACTTGATGTATTTGCCGGAATGAATTATGCTCGGCTAATCCATCTTTTTCTTCTTGGGTAAACGCTTTAAAGAAAAGGAATCACAAACATTGAAGAAACTTTGAGAAAACCACGAGATAAATCCTTAACCCAACCAAAATGTCGGCTTCTAACCCCTAATCAATGTAAGATGGAGCCATTGTTAGAGCAGAAAATAAACAAATAAATAAAAATAAACTTGTAAAATGGGTCGCAAGTGAACAGAAATAAATGTTGTATTTACTACCCGCTGCCTTGACGAAAATACTGTAGTACAGAAATTCAAGGGTCATTATTCCCGGAAATCCTTTCTTTAGCATTTAATTTATGCTCAGTTCATTGAACGCATACATCGAGTTATGATGCACACGGAAAGATTTGAAAGCGCGAAAATAGCTTAAAAGCCACAGCTGGCGACAGCTATATACAGTGATAATTTATCCTGACAAGATCCTCTCTTGATCCTGAACATGTTTTCCTGGGTGGGATGGGGGAGGGGGGGCTTTCGTTTTAGGAGCTTTATGGGTCTGTGATATATTGCCCGATGATCTCACCACCCGCTGCAGTCGTTGGCTGCATTGGTTGCCCTGATGTTGGCTTTATTCCAGGTGGTGACGTCACTCCAGGTGTTGACGTCACTCCAGGTGTTGGCGTCACTCCAGGTGTTGACGTCACTCCAGGTTTTGGCGTCACTCCAGATGTTGGCATCGTGCTTGGTCCCACCGATGTTGGTGGTCCTGTGGTTGGAGTTTGTGAAGGCTGTGTTACTGTCGGTCCAGGCGCACGACCACCTGGTTTAGGTCCAGGAAATTGCCCAGCTGGAAATCCACCTCCGGGCGAGGGACGTCCTTCAGGTCTCGCTGGTGGAACACCAATCAGAGGAAGGCCCGGCTTGCCACTGAACTCAAGGTGTAGGTCAAGCGTTGTCTTTTCATTTCGACTAACCGTTCCAGTACCAGTGACTGAAATATTGGCTTCATCGGCTTGTTTTTTCCTGGCTTGTGGATAAGCTCCTATGTTTAAGAAAAGATTCATTCATTTGAAAAAATAAAACTCATTTAAATAGGAAAACAAAACAAAACAAAAAGAAAAACAAACAAACAAACAACCAAAAACATTTACCAGTGGCAAAAATTACACCATTTTATGAAACGCAAAAGAAATTGATTCTACCTTCGTGAAACGTTTCTGTCATATACTGTTCCTTTCTACCTGTCGGAATGCGACAAGCAAAAACACAGAAATGCTGTTACATTTCAACTCAAATTTGCGAGGCACACTGGCACGACATAACTTTCACTTCGTGCAATGGTGACAAATGCCTATCAGTAAGTTATGGATTGCCACGTCTTGCCTCTAGCGAGTTTGCCTAATCATTGACAGTTGCATTCACAATTCAACACTACATAGTTGTGTCGTTCACCATTTGTTCCACGGCAAACAAGCGCGCTCATTTCACTTTGAATCAAGCGACGCTTCAGGTTAATTTCGCCCTTGGTGTGCACCCTTGGGCAATAGTCAATTCTTAATTGAACTACCAGAGCTCGCATCTTACTGATAGTTATGATATCAGTAATTGTCTATAAACCAGAGCAGTTTTACCTGCTTGTACATGAACGGCTCCCAAAGCCAGTAAGAGGTACCCAATCCGCCACATATTTGTTTCGGTGTTGTCACGGCTGTGATAGAAACACGAAAAAGTAAGTTAAGGAGAAATACTTCAATGAGTGTCAAGAAGCATGCAAGTGCTCGAGCATAAGTTTAAGAATGGACGCGGCATTAGCCGACACCGATAACACAAGCACAACGGACAAGAAAAACGAACAAGTTTGTTCTTCTACTTATGCTTGTTCTTATTTTTATGTGGTCTTACTCACGTTGAGAGCGACATGAGCGGGAGCGACCTAAGCTCTCGATCTTCCAGGGACGTCTACAAAATATGGACCCGGGTCCATGGGCCACCCTTGTGGACCCGGTCCATGGACCACCCTAACCCTCACCTAATGCTAACCTCAGGCCTAAATGCTACACTAAGAGAATGTTTAGGCCTAAGGCTAGTATTAGTGAAGGTTAAGGGTTGTTTCAGTATTGGTAAAAACGATAACCTGGGACCTGACCTGTGACCTGTGACCTGTGTTTTAGACCCAGTCCAAATGGGTGGTCCATGGACCCGGGTCCATGTTTTGTAGACGTCCATGTTCCAGGGGAGCTGGTATCGCTGACGATTATGTCAAAAAATGGCTCTCTAGCTGCACGCGCGTATTCTAATTAGATCTCTTAGTGAAAACCTGACTTTAGGAAAGTGCTGGATTGTGTCGCTGGGTACCAGAAACAGGTTCAAATGAAAACGAAACACTTTCACAATTTTAGACAGTTCGCTGACAGGTGGAGCGACTGACTTGAGATCGGTAGAGAACTGTTTGGGGGTATCGACCTTTTTCAGTGAAGCTATGTCAGGCAAGAACAGCATCCGCAAGGTTGAAATGAACATTCAAATTCCTTCTTGGGACTTCCGACATTTGATTGGAATCTTGAAAGCTTCAATTATGCACCAATATTTCAAAATTACGGGTCACGCGTGACGTGGCTTGATGTGATTATTCGATTTTAATAGAGTTGTGATTTCAATGACCTTAAAACCGTAAGATTGTACTGTCCCCTTTATACGTTTTACAGTTTGGCTTCGTTTTAATTTCCTTCACTAAAAACAGGTAAAATGGTAAAAAAATTAACGTAAAATTAAGGTAAAAACAGGTAAAATTGTAGGAATAACCTCCGATTGCGTGGTAACGAGCGCCATGTTATGTGAGCGCCTATACGATGAAAAGTAAGCCAAACTAGTTCAGCTAGTAATTAAATGCTTCGCGGAAAAAAAGAAAAATGATTCAAATCTGAAAATTGTGTATGGCAATTCGACATTACAGACGCAACTCAGTGATTTCCAGCTCTCGTACGGAATAACCTCGCCCTGTGATATCCAACAACCAACTTGATTAAAACTATTAAGAGTGGGTTTAATATTCGTCGTTCGTCGTTTCAGGGGCTGTTAGAGATTATGAGACGACATAAGACTTTCAAGTACAGAATGGAACCTGCACTAGTAAAATAATACTTGTGGCATTACTTTTGATTGGAGTGATCGATACCCTGGGGGCGCAGCGTCCGAAAGCGGGTAAACTAGATAGGGTCGTTGGTTCGATTGCCTTTGGGGACTAAAAACTTGTTTTGTACAAGGTTGATTTGGGAAGACACCATGAATTCACAAAGCCTTAGCCGCTAAATCCCAAAGTTGTACGTATTCACAGAGGCGGACATCTTTTTCTGCGAGTTCTTTATTAAGACATAATAACCTCTTCGTGTATTTAAATTTTGGATGAGTTGCTTGTTTGTTTATTTTACTGTTCCCAATTAGCTGAAATCTGTTACAATACTGCATAGCGAACGAAAACCCCTGCAGTTGTTGGACTACTTTACACACTAGCATTTCAACTTCAATTAATATTTTCGAAACGGAAAAACAAAGCAATAAAGAATCCAAAAAATACAGACATGATAAATGAATATTATAATGAATATACACTGTTTGCTTTTTACCTCACTGTGACTTTGTCGAATCTCCAGTAGTCTTTAAATTCTCCCCGTAGCCATACGCTGATCATAGAAAGGTTACTTAAAAAATCCTGCGTTAGAATGTGAAAGCCTGCACTACACCTGCCTGACTAAACTCATGGACGACCTGACGTTTGCATAAATTTGTCTCTCATTGGTTTAAGATTTTAGTCAACCTGTTCCTTTGGAATGCTTGAAATCTTTACTGACTTGTAAAGAGCTGTTCTGACGGGATGTTTGCAGGCACCTCTGTCAGTCTTGTGACATGAAATTCTAAGCCTTTGACAGTTCTATGGGCACGCGCAAAATGAGGAAACAAGACACCTAAGGGCGTTTCCGTGGGATGCACAAACCGTGAACAGAAATTGTTAAAGTACAACGGTTAGTCCAGATCCGAGTTCAAGGTGCGGGTTAGCTCGCTAGAAGTCGTTTTCATGTTACTTCTAACACTTCCCACACGATACTGGAAATTAAAAAACAAACAAACAAACAAAAAGATAATTTGTGAATAAGAGGAAAAACAGAACGACGAAGAAAAAAAAAAGAAAAAACAAGAAGAACAACTCAACAACACGGATATCATGCATGGTAACCGGTCCAAGTGGTAACCCCAGCCAACAGAACGCAATTATTTTTAGACAGGGTCTGCTACTGGCATCCCACGTAAAAAGGCGAGGCGTTTCATTTTAGGGACCCGTCATTATTTATGTAGAAGTGTAGCCGTTTTCTCTATTGTGTTTCCATGTTTGGAAAGTACGCTATCATGTTGCGAAAATCAGATAACCAAGAAAAATAAAGGGTTGCGTTAAGAAATACCCCGTTCATGCATGTTATTATGACATGAATTTTCGCTCTGCTACAGAAGGGGCGGGGGTGGGATGGGGTGGGAAGGGAAGGGAAAACTATATCTAAGGATAACAATCTCGCCAAGGACCCCTCTCCCCAGGCCTGAAAATGGCGAGTGGCTTCCCCCTCTTTTAATTGCTAATTTAATAAGTTCGACCCTATCCCACCCCCAATAATTTTTGGTTGTCTCTAATGGGGGCATGAAGTCGACTAGCCTATGCCACATGATACACTGGGCGAGACCATGGTACAAGTGATGACCTTCTTATAACGATACCTTGTACATCACTGGACTGTCACTGCTGGAAATTGAAGCATTAGTGATTGTATGTTAAAACATGTTTATACCTGACTTTTAAGGTGGAAATGTATTCCAGCCAAAATCATTAATAAAGCAGGCTGTTTTAGGTTGAACGCTGATAAGACTACTACACTTAAGCGTTGATGTAACTTTTGATCCGCTTAATATCCCTCTTATAAATATTATTCGAGTTTGCGTAAATTAAAACATCTAGCAGAACCTAAGAAAGATGACTCCTCTTTTTCTTTTTTACAAAAAAAATAAGCCCTCACCCCCTTCTAAAATACCCTTGACCACTACCCCATCTTTTTTCCCTACCCGTTCTCCATAAATAATGACCTGTCCCTAAAAGCGCACAACTCACTTTTTACAGTCTTTCACACATCAAATATCAAAGAAGAAAAGGTTGCGATTACTATGCCAACCTGTTTATCAAGTTTTTGCGGATTTCCCCACTCACTTTGGGGGAAACAACTAAAATACCATGGTGAAGCCTAAATGACACGTCCAGCTAGAGATTTTGGTGGGGAAGGTAAATCTCCAAGCGTAAGTAGAACTGAACTGGCCCATGCATGGACGTCAGTTTTATACGGATGTATAAGCACTCGCTGTAATTTCTTTCACCTGTGTTTGTGTTTTTGTCGGTTAGTCTTTTTAACATGAGCTAGTTGGAGACTGGGCGAGGTTTCGAGGTTTTAATTTTAATTTACGTTATTTCAAAGTAACACGGATCGAACTATAGTAAGAGATAATTTTACTGTTCAAATATCACAGTCCGTTTCTTTAATCCGTTTCTTTCTTCTGTTCGTGTGACGAGTCTTGTCAATGATTTGTACTTTTCTTTTGTTTATTTGACACCCATCATCATCGACATTGATACCGTTATCATCATTTTAACGTTCTTCGCCTGTTGTTCAAGTTAAATCTGAACCGAGCTTAGGTCGCTATGCAAATGAAAGTTTCAATCTAGTAGTCATATATATCTTCATCCCAGACTGATGGCCCAGCAGGTTGATTTTTCCCTATTGCAGCGCACATCTTCTCCTTTTGAAAAGATCCCTCCACCACATTTGTACCGTACTCATTTTCAACATTTCCCCCAGGACTGTAGCGGCCAACTATGTAAGTACATTTCATTCCATCCTTGTTTGCGATCGCTCTTCCAATCCCCATTGTTGTAGTGGCTTTCCAGACCACTTGGGTGAAATGACCGGTATCATGCTGATCGCCAGGGGTTCTGAAATTATAGCCAGGACTGCACACCTCGTTATACCTTCAAGAGGATGAAGATATAAAAAAGGAAGGTAAGAAAGGAGGCAAAATGAAGAGGTAAATGTACCGTTCGTGGCGATTAAAAAGGCGGGAAAGATGTGTCCACTGGTGAAAAAAAATTGTAATAATAGTAATAATGATAATGATAATAATAATAAATATGAAACACTGCTCCTGGTTGGATTCATCATCATCTTCGTGTGAGAAAGGAAGCAGCATTTGATTTGCTCACACCACAGAACCCCAGCTGAGATTGCGTATTAAAAGGATTTGTATTAAAATAATGAACAGTTGAAAGAAGGATGTATATACGTAAAAGGTACAAATTTGCCATTAAATGAAACTTTACCTCTATAATGTTGTCGGCTGACGTTTCTAAGGCATTTAAGTCACTTTTTTAGCGGGTTTTGTCTTTGAGCGGTTAACTGCTGGCTAAAATCAAACGCAAGGGCGCTCTGTAATTGGCCAGCAGTATAATAAGCCCTCAATGACAAATTTAAACTTGCTAAAAGCGCTCGGATATCCGATAGAAACTTCAGTCGACAACATTATAGAGGTAAAATCTTCTTTAATGACAAATTTTCATATTTCACATCATTTTTTCAATGTTCACTATTTCCATACAAATACTTTACGCGATCCTCGTCAGCTAGGGAGCTCACGCCACGTTTGCCTGTGAAAACCGATTCTACTCGGTTTTTCGGTCGTATATCCCCATATGCACATAATGACGTAGAACACAGTAAAGTATAATTACAGTTAGCTTCTAAAAGATCAAGTGAATAGCCTGGAACATAGCAAACAAAATTGAAAGATAATACTTCAAGAAATCAGCTTTAAAAAGACAAAACTCAGAAAATCTCTTTCACAATCCGCGAAAACTTGCATGCGTCGATTTAAATGGTAGAAATGGCAGGCTTCATTAAAATTCAAATGTCGCACCTCTGTTTTAAATTGTAATAGACAATCACATAACGTTTGGAGGGCTATAGTTCTTTTGTGGCCGAGAAGCATCATTTGCGCTCGAGCGGAGCGAGGGTGCAAATGATGCTACAAGGGACACAAATAAACTACATGCCCAACTAAAGTCATGTGATTATCTTTGTTATCATTACACAAGGCCAAATCGTACGAATTCATTAACATTCATGAGAAGACACAAGTGGTTTGCACTGTAAGTATTAGGCATGTTGAGCTTGGCTCTTTCGGGTGTGATAATCTCATTAAATATGTCATGGACCGACTGGCTCAAGTTATCAACACCTTCTATTCGGCATCTGGGCCATGTTGGTCTATCAATATTTGAATGTCATGTTTTGACAGTTTAGTACGCGCCGTATTTTTTTGGTCAGTTTCGTATTTCAATGCATCCTAAAATACTTAAGCTTAGTTCAAAAAAGGATGGCGCCGAGGAAGGGTCTCTCGCTATTCACTCGGGTCATTAGCCCTGACTTAAGTCCACATTCGTATTGGTATGTGCTTAACTCGAAAGTTTGTGGAATGTTTTAAGCGGTCGCCAGTTGTCTCCAGTTTTCGGGAAGATTTTCAGCGAATCGAAAATGACAACATTCGGCCGGGAGATGGCCGCCATTACTCGAATAAGTGTTCTTCGAATAGAACAGAAATTCTCTGTTCTTCCTTTGGGCTTACATCTGTTTTTTTACCGCCAGAAAACGTCAGCAGAAGGCTCTCAGTTTTCTTCGCAACTTAGAGACTTTCTAAACAAGTTAGATTCATTTGTGGAGACGAGGAGAGCGAAGTGTCCGTCGAAAAATTTGACCTTGAACAGAGTCACATTTTTTCAGACCCGTATTGATGTTTGTGAGAAGCCAGTATTATTCATGGCTGTAAATTGATTTAACTTATGGTCGAGTTCATTTTTAATGTGCATTCATTGAGTTTCCATTCATGATAAGTAACCAAGTATGGCGTCCAGACGATCCGTCCGAGTGCGCTTTAGGAATCATGATCTTTTGTAAGTACAACTTTACATGCTACAGTCTTCTATGTAACTAATCCCCGGGACTACTGTGCTTTAATTAAACAAGAGCTCACAATATAGTTTTGGGTTACCTCCATAAGTGGAAGCTACTGTGTGTATAGGAATAATTATTATTATAATAATTCCTATACACACAGTAGCTTCCACTTAATGGAGATAGCAAACACTATATAACCAACTAGATAACCCAAAACTATATTGTGAGCCACTGATTAATTAAAGCACCATGTCAGATGCATTTGGCACACCCATGAGTGCAGGGTAACCTAGTGTTCTTGTAGTTAGAGCTATAAACAAAGATAGGCTGTACTTTAGGTGTCACACCCATGAGTGCAGTGTAACCCAGTGTTCTGTGTAGTTAGAGCTATAAACAAACATAGGCTGTACTTTAGGTGTCACACCCATGAGTGCAGTGTAACCCAGTGTTCTTTGTAGTTAGAGCTATAAACAAACATAGGCTGTACTTTAGGTGTCACACCCATGAGTGTAGTGTAACCCAGTGTTCTGTGTAGTTAGAAATAGGCTGTACTTTAGGTGTCACACCCATGAGTGCAGTGTAACCCAGTGTTCTGTGTAGTTAGAAATAGGCTGTACTTTAGGTGTCTCACCCATGAGTGCAGTGTAACCCAGTGTTCTGTGTAGTTAGAGCTATAAACAAACATAGGCTGTACTTTAGGTGTCACACCCATGAGTGCAGTGTAACCCAGTGTTCT
>BLFK01000759.1:325806-357069 GCA_014634185.1 Astreopora myriophthalma
CACTGTGGTAGTTGCGATAGAATTCGCCATTTTCTGTTCTCGCATCCTTTTTCTCCATTCTCGTCTCTGTTTCGTTTTTTCTTCTGGAGTGTTTTTACGTGATTGAATGACCCGCCGTGTTAGCTTCTCTCGCTCATTTGTGTCTACAATGTCTGCCATTATAGCTGGTCTGTGTTGACCAGATCGAGACCCAAATTATTTGATTGATCGAGTTTCACGTGTAATTGTCTTTTAAAGTAAAACAAAGGCCTTGATTACAACCTGATGACATGTGTAAGACGGCCCTCATCGCCGTTCATCTCTGGTTTATTTTCATATGAGCATATTTTTCTGACAGATCTCTGTCAGCATAAAAAGATTATGACGCCTCACCAGGACCATACGTGAAAACACCCGGAGCGCCCAAAGATAATCCGTATAATTCCTTATACTAAAAGTATAAGGAATTGTATGGAGCTCTCCGGGATACTTACAGTGCAAGCCCTGTGTGTCTTCTCATGAACAAATGATTAACAGAGATGTAGCATGAAACTATGGTATGGAAAGTTGTTGCTACAATTTTACGATCAGCTAAACAAGAGCCAAATAAAATCGTTTTGTTTACAATAAAAGTTAAACATAATCTAGTTTTAAAGAGATTAGTAACACTGATTAGCAAAAAGACAGTTTATGTTTTAAAAATAATAGTCTTCCCTTTCACCGGCAATGGACTCAGACTGTCTGCTAATTCCATTACATAAGTTACGGCTTTTAGTCGCTATCATCAGCTATCATCGCTCTCGATTATTCGATGGCGTTTGCGGGTTGATGCCGACGGTTCTTCATACCTTCCGTGATACATGTTCACTGTTCCAATCTGGTAACCCCAGGATCTCATTGGCTGAGCGAAGTTGTTTGACGTCTCTGCAGCCAATCAGAATCAGGGTGGCAAATGCATTTTCAGCCCGTGCATTTCCCGTTTGGCCCGCAGAAGGGCGCGTTTTACGGAGGGCAGTTTGTCATCTGGCCCGGCGCGCGTGTTATAATAATTGTAATTCGTGTCGGTACAAATAAAGGTTATTGTTTCTGTGACATGTGATCGCACACACGCGCAATGCCTCCGCAAGGGGATGAGCTAGCAGTTTCCAACAGTTCCTACAATTTAAAGTGCTCTGGCATGTTGAAAAACGGTCAATAAGCTTGACTTTCGATCTGCCCGAGCTAGAAAGTGGCCAGAACGATAAAATCTGCCAAAATGTGAGTATATTAGAAAAAAAGCAAAAAACAAACAAACGAAGGGGGATGGGGGAAGAAAATTAAGCGATCAAAAGCTTCATTGTCATGAATGATCTTTGCAAAGCGAAGGTGGCCATGCTAATTGATTCTTACCAATGATCAGTGCCTTGTTTAGCGGTATGTACTACTCCACCAGATGCACAGCCCATGTAGAGGTTTTCGCCATCTGTTTTATCAGGTGAATGCTCAAATTGATCGGTCCTTGCAAGCTCTGCTGCCCATTTTTCTGCTGCTCGACACATCGTCCTGCTTAGTCTCAATGGAGGGGCATTGTGTCTGACTCGGTAGTAGTTATGAGCTTTTAAACCCTCCTGTTCAAACGGCGTGAAGACTGCAAAAAGAAATTGCTCTCACGGTAAGAGGGGAGAGGTGGAGTCACGGTAAGAGAGGGAAGGGTGCATTGGGTGCGCACCCCTCCCTACCCGAGATGACCTGCGGCTTTCTAATATAACTAGTATTCTGTAAAAAGAAAAGAAATATAATTTGTTTACGTCATTTCTCAGTGGGGCACCTCCTTCTAAGAAAATCCTGGATCCGCCCCTGCAGTAGCTTTAGGATTTGAGAGATGCAGCAATGCCGTAAAATTTAACCGCGTTTCGATTGTTAGGCATTACTGACAGGTAAGCGTAAAGCGAAATAAAGACTTCTTGTATATGCAATGAAAAGACATTGTTGGAAAGGAAACTGTTACAGCGACATCGTGTCTTTGCCTTTCATTACGATAGGTCATAGATAAGGATGATCAATGAAAATGCCCAAATGATTTACCGTAGTAAACGGCGGTGAAAACAATACTTTAAGAAGAAGCGAAGGCATTGGATGTAGTTTCATGTGAAGTTTACGACTGAGTCGAGAGTTGTCATCTTAGCTACAAATGCAATGCACTATGGATTAAATGTGCATTTCGTTTCCCCATCTGTTGTGTTAATTTGATGTGGGTTGCTTCCGTTTGTAAAAGACTTACAAATGAAGACGCAATAGACGTGCAGTTTTGTTCCCTGTGTTGAAAGGCCCACAGGCCCAACTTATGGTTCAAGCGCCAACAACAGTGCTTCTCAGGAGTACGATCAAACTACATTAAGGTATATCTCCCCTGGTTTCAAATCGTCTTCTATTTTATGCCTACTAGGCTCTAGTGAGTAATCGAGAACTACTGGGCTCTACTGAGTTGAACAGATTTGTCGCTCGGATTTCGTTCGGTTTGCTTGACTACTCTCAACCTTGTTCCCCGGCCCTCGGCGGAGAAAAGCTCTTGGAACGAGGTTGAATCATTCAGTACCTCCTGTTGACTGTGTAGTCTGTGATGGACTGTTAGTAGTTGATGATTTAAGGGTTGGAGTCCCTGTTGTGGCTGGAGTCATTGTTGTGGCTGGAGTCACTGTAGTGGCTGGTGTGCCTGTTGAAGACGCTTTTGTTTTTGTTCCTGTTTCCTTTCCAGTAATGAACTGTAGCTGAAGAGTCGCAATATTTTTATCGGCCGACGAAAAGGTGCCATATCCCGTCACATTAAAGGTAAGAGGACCTCGATAAGAAAAAAAGAAACATAACTGTTTGTAATGCAAGCAATAGCGATTAGGAACTTTTTTATCGTTTGTATCCATTTTGCTTTTATACTTCCTCCCTCTACGCCTCCCACGGAAAGAAAGAAAGAAAATGATTGATGCTGTTAACCATTTCCGACTGAATGGTAATAAATACATTAGAAAATGGGACTTTGTCATGATTATTTGAAGGAGAAGGGATGGCGCGGTGTTCGGGTTCGAATCTCGAGCTCTGACTTCTCAATAGGCCATTTCTGAGTTCGCTTCTTTTTCAAAGCGAGTCTAAGTGACAAGTATTTCTTACGAAAATAAGTTTTTGCATAATTAATTACGTCTAAAGTAAAACGGATTACCAACACAATACTTGCGCGCTTGGAGTCGCTCTGAAAAAAGAGACTGACGTTAACTGGGAAGTGCGCTATTGAACTGGAGTTGTTGGTTTATTTTAGCCCGCTGTTCCGTTTCGTCAAACAATTAACGTGCAACGTTTCCAAATTCTTCCTTGCCTGAAACACATGGACACTTCTGAACGAGTTGTTGTGCACTCCGTGGGTAACTGACTAAAAATTGCGTTCAGAGCTCGTTGGTTTGTTACCTACAGGTATTACACCTTTAGCAACTCAGTCTAAATCATGCCACTACCAAGGTGTCTTTGATATTTCCAGCCTGCCTCACTCCCATGTCTAGAGTCTTCATGTTTGCGACTTCGCACTCTAAATCCTTTTACATCTAAAATGGAGTTAAATTATATTTTATAATTTAGTAATCGCCTCTGTTAATCAAACTCGTGGCACAATTATAGAGTTATGTTATGTAAGTAATAATAATATAATAGTAATAATATGATAATAATACGGTTATTTTAGTTGTGTTACTCGAAAATTTGAATTTTAAAGCCTTGCACTGTCACATCCTAACTCACCACAATTCAAGCGGTTACCTCCAAGTTTCGAATTCCTTCAAGACTCATAGAGAACGGTAGGGATAGCGGGCATTAGTATCACCCAACTAGTGGACTAATGCAAATCTTGCATTTTCATTCAGGCTACGCTACTAGAGGACTATTAGTAATAGACCTCGAGTAGCGAAAAGCGGGACGCTTTCTTTCGCTTTCTTCCCAAATAAATATTTCTTCAACTTGCATTTGCCAACTTTATTATTGCCTTTTCTGTCCGACTAGTTGGGTGATACTAAAACAATTAGACCCTTCGCCCTCAAGGTCCACGAATCAATAGCCCATTCGACTTCGCCTCATGGGTTATTTTGACCCGTAGCCCTTTCGGGCTACTGGTCTAATTGTTAAGTATCACCTGGCGATATCCCTTATAACAAAGATGATATTTCGTGGATTCGTAGCGATTGGTCGTCCCAAAAGGTACCCTCTATGATAATAACTACCAACCTAGTAATGCAGTGCCACAAACAACCTTGGTCATTTGAGTTAGCAAATTTTCCCCCGCACCCCCATTCAATGTTGTTCGAGAAGGTGTAGTCCCATTTTTTGGCAACACTCAGCGGGAACGCGTGGGAATTTTCCAAAACAACAAGTCCAAGGTTGACAGAAGTAATGCAGTGCCACAACTAACGCAAAATATCGAGCTAGCTGCGGTGATAGTTTTGTATTATTTCGAACAATGACAAAGTTAAACTAATGCAATTAAAATGTTCATTATCTGTTAAAGGTTATTAATTTCTCCTTAAAAGCCTCTCGATGACTTCTCTAATGATGATCACAGGCTGAAAAGCAGATTCCCACAGGGCGGAGTATGGTACCAACCTGTTCTTGAGAGGATAATCAGGAATAAAAGCACTGGTACGCGGTACATGATCTTAAAATACGAAAAAAAATGGTAAGAAGTACTTCTTGGATTCCTCTTCGATTCGAGAAATTTGGTAAATGACAATAATAATAGTAATGATAATATAATAATATAAAGCTACTGATTACATAATATTTTATTTGAAAATGGAACATGGTGCACCATCTGAAAACCACCAGGAACGCTGAGAACAATAACATTTATAGATATGATAATGATATGATAAGTTCAAAACTATATTTATGTTTGTTCGTTCGGTGCGAGGTTAGAAAGAAATATTTTAGAGCCTGACACTGTTGCATTTTATCCTTCGTTTTCATTTAGACAATATATCCATTATACGCCATTTGCAAATGTGGGAAATCTCGTTTCTTTCTAATTCTTTTCCTATTTTTTCACATCAAACTGAGTTAGTTTAAAGAAAGATCTAAAAAGGTTTCTCCAAAGTTTGCTCGCAGATGGGTTTTTCAACTGCCGGCTTTTTTTACGTTTGGTACACGGCTTCATGATTGCCTCTCGGAACAAAGATTTGATTACTCTTCTGTTTTTGCCCAAAATTCAATAAAATGACTGTTTTCGTGAATCTGTTGACAAGTAAACAAAAGAAAAAAACAAAAAAGAACTAGAAAAGAACTAGAAAGAAACTAGAAAGACAAAAAGAAAATAACGGGACGAAAGGTGAAATCTAGCCAAGCAATAGCGTACAGCGTTGAGTGAGGTTAAATATGTGACATGAATTAACCCAGTTGTAGGCTGAATTATCTGTTATTTTTCCCTCAAATTAACTGTGAACTGAACACTAAGCAAAGGTACACAAACGATGTTAACAAAGAGACTTGAACGGAAACACATTCTACGTAGTTTTTGCGGATTGCATGGGCGGGTTATCTTTTTACTTACCAAATTGTGGTCTTCTTTCAAAGCCCTTTCTTGGTACATCAGTGCAACGTTTACAAGATTATAGCAACAGACTAGCTATTTCGTGTCGAGAATAACAACTTATTAAATTATGAGCTTGATTTTCGAAGACATTCAGTAACCAGTTTTAGTTTTCTCCAGCTACCTTCGACAAAGCTGGTATCGTATAAACATGTCGCCTTGCAAATGTTGTTTGTTTTTCATAACGACTCATGCTTGGTTCGAGCTAACATCATGAAACAATTAAGAGATTACAGCTTCACAAATTACTACAGGTTTGAGCTTGTGTTTTCCCGTGTATCCAGGAGACGTTAACACTGTATGTGTTTTAGGTCAAATGAATGGCACAACATATGAACAGCCGGAGAATGTATTGGGAAAGTCAACGACTCTCCTGTCGATCATCTTTCCGAAACTTCGAAACTTGCCAACACAACTCACCACCAACTGACTAACTGACAAAAAAAGATCAACAAAACGTTTGAAACACGTTTCCCTTAGACGAAACAATACACCTTTTTGTGACGATTCGGTGGCCTATTGAAGAAACAAAACGATGGATAGAACTTGATACACGTTGTGAGGAACGCCTGCCACAAAGCCAGCACCCTCTCCTTTGGCTAATATCGACATTATTTAATCAGCCAATCAAAATCAAGGCATATACTGGCGAGTAATCGCGCAGCGCGGCTAACTGAACAGAAGTCATAGCAAGCATACTTCATAGCACAGCTCCTCTGGCTGATCGAAATGATTTGTGGTGATTCCCTAGCAATAGAAGTTGACATAAGGTTTTCTTTAAACTGTCCCGGAGTGTTCCCTACATTACTGTCCCGGAGTGTTCCCTACATTAATCAAAATTCCCTTCGTTCACGCTTCATTTTACAGGAACCCCAAATGCCCGCTTCTACCGCTTGCTTTCGTCTGCATGCTCTCGGCAAGAGACGCCGGAATAAGAGATACGGTCCAGATAGGCCTGTAAGCACTGTCTATACCATGCTGATTGTTTTGTTATGTAAACGGATGAGTCAAATGAATCCTTAGAGATCTTTAATTTCACTTCAACGTGTCAATGTAAAGATTAAAGCACATCCGAACGAAATGAATGATGGTAAGAAAAAAAAGCCTTCAGTTCTTCTTGTTCATTGTTGCTGTTAAGACCTTCTGTAAACGGGCTGCAGTTGACCAAAACTACTTGCTTGTTTCAGTGCAATAAGATGGATCAAAATTTCCCTCCAGTTCGTTACAGCCGCAACCAATATGGGCTATCAATTATAGTCTGCCCCGTTGGATTTGTTATGTACAGCCATGGTTTTGTACGCTGGTGGATAGCCGTATATTTCGCCCATTCCTTGATGCAGGCCTCTATGGTTGGTGTAATTATAAGGTAATTTCCTTAGGAGTTATTTTAGCAGATCTATTGTTTTGTTGCTAGCAGAATGTTTGACCATGTCCAGGCACATACGTGCCCCTTTTACCTTTTATGATGAACAGTAATAATAGAAATTTCATACCGGCTGCGTCGTCGCCCGGCTTAACAAGGCCCCCAGGGTAGCCTTTAAAGTGTGCGGCACATATACTTAGGTTGTTCTGCATCGCGTAATGTACCAGCGCGTCCGACTGCATCAGTTGCAAAATGCGGTAGATAACGCTGCGGTAGTTGCGCGGTATTTCATCCTTCAAGCTTCTTCAGGAGTTCCTTAACTAAACATCGATATCAAGTTGTTAGAGGCTGCCATCTCACTTGCTCTACAGCTAATGTTATTTATCCCATCAGCTGTGTTAAATGCGGTCAACAATAAAATAAAATTTAATTTACTGAACGACTTTCTGGCCATCGTTCGTCTGTCAAGAAAATGCGAACACGTTCATCGCTAGACATTTTAATTTGCCGGATCATTGAGTCAATGACATGATAAATATATGCTATTGACTAAGCGTGAGGTCAAGATGGCTGGATATTGGCCAAGTTCTTTTTTGGGGCTTTTATGGATCGAGACGAAGTCGAGGTCCATAAAAACGCAAAAAAAGAACAAGGCCAACATCCAACCATCTTTACCTTACACTTAGTCAATACAGGATTATTATATGGCTACACTTCTTTCTTCTCATTTTCCGTAAGACTTTCGTATTTCCCGAAACTTTTCTATGTTTTCTTTGTTTTGACAGTCTTCTGCCGCCTTTTGCGACTCCATTGCCGACATTGTCAAAAGTTACGAACTTCGTAAGTCCGCTCTATACACAATTTTTTATTGTTGGGCGGGAAACGGGCAATCCCTAGCGGGCAAGATCGGCCCATCTTGCCCGCTCGGGTAGCCAATCAGAGCACAGTTCGCTTCACCTTGCCCGCTCGCGGAGGCTGCCATATAATACCGGAACCTACTGAACATCTTGTGCGGAACCGCGAACGCTTTTGGATGTTAGAGCTTGGCACCGTGTATCCCCTTTGCTCTTAATGACCGGTTACAGCATTTTGGTAAATATTTCAGGTTCACACTTGCGATCTAGTGTGAATGCATTTTTAAATACAAATAAAATCTTTTCAATCGCCATCAACGCCGTAAACGGCGTTGGACAGACGGCGGACGTAACGATAGAAGTAATACGGCCCCTCCTCGAGTCTAGATGAGGCTATGTAAACATGGAAAAAGTCCTCCATTGCTTAAAGATTTAACATTTTACTGAGTTTCATCATGAATTGAAACTCATCTGTACGTTCGAATCTCTGAACAGAGCAAAAACCTGGGGAGTGCGCTGAATTTAAGACTACAACACTTTATACATGCAAGAGATAAGAGAACGTATCCCCCCCCCCCCCGCATACATGGCCCTCAATGATATTTTTTTTTCAATCTAGTTTTAGTTCGAGGTCATGGGACTAGTTATTTAAAGAAAGGATTCCGATTGGTCCGTCCTGTGAAATATGAACCGCGAGTTCATGGGGATGAGGTTAAAAACAGCCTGCACGTGTGGCTCGAAATTTAAAAATAGACTGAAAATAATAATCAGGGGGCATAGGACATTTAACAATTATTCGCCGAAGGCGAAGTGAATATTGGTGAATATTTACCGAGACGTACTCGAGGTAAATATTGCCCAATATTCACTGAGCCTGAGGCGAATAATTATTTTAGTATAATTTTCAGCGGTGAATATAAGAAAGTGCAAAACAACGTGCTAAAACACGATAAAAAGGCACGAAAAGTTCTTGCTTAGCTTAGCAGCCGCGCCTCCAAAATGTTATATTCACCGGGTAGCGCGGTGAACATAACACCGAATTCTTATATTCACCGCTGAAAATTATACTAAATAGAGGATATTACATGGCCGCGCGGAAATACGAAATTTCTCTTCTCATGGTAAAAAATATTTCACGAGTGAGCGCAGCGAACGAGTGAAATGTTTTTCAACATGAGAAGAGAAATTTCGTATCTCCAAGCGACCATGTAATTTTCTTTTTATTATATAAAATCCTCACAACACAAGAAAAGTTGCTTTACAAGTATTCTTTATTTCAAAAACTAAGTCTTTTAAAATAAAAATGGTATCACGCAAGTGTGGGTAAAAACGATATCACACATGTGTCGATAGCGTTTTTATCGACTTGCTACCACTCGGTATACCACTGACTCAATTTTATATAACAAGTTCTCATACCTCATCCTCCCTCGATGCACATGACATTATATATACATCCAGTTACCCTTGCTCCAGATAACTGTGTTAGTCGAGTCTGTTCATTCCTTTAAATTTCTAGGTTAACGATACAGAATGATCTGAAATGGAAGTCCCATATTGAGTCCGTAATTAAGACAACTCACTGTAGTGTCTGACATTTGCAGACTGCACTGAGACTGCAGACCGCAAAGTAACCCAAACCTAACGCTAATGAACCGCAATTATTCAAAGCCAACCGTTTTATAATGGTTGCTTAGACTTAAATACTGTTTATCAGGGCTGTTTGAAATCGGTTCTTGGACTTAAATACTGCTTATCAGTGCTATTTGTAGGCAGTCTGCAGCGGCAAATGCCATACGGCATTTCACCGTAGCAAACTGCAAAAACAAAAGTTTCAAGAACGTATTTTTAAATGCCTGTGCGGCTCGTTTTATGACAAACAGCAGCCTTCCTTTTGCCGTTAGCCGTTAGCCGTAAGCGCAATGCTAAATCTCTCTATTCAGTTCCCATATATTCCCATATAAAGCCCGCCTCCGGCAGATTATCAAGACGTGAGTCAGTATCGGCTGCCTGTGGCTCTAGATCTCATCTAAGTGTTGTCAGAATTATATTGTTTGTTGGTAAGGTGTTTGCCTAGTCCCAGAGGTTTGGGACTAGGGTAGTACAGTTCAGACGAATTTCAGCCGCGAAGCGTTGACAACAAACCACGAACCGCTTGACCTGGTTTGTTGTCGCCGCTTCGCGGTTAAAATTTGTTCGTAGATAAACTCCAGCGAAAAACATCTGGGAACAGGGTAGATTTGTACCCTCTCGGAATCGACGAACACCGACAAAAAACAAAGAGCATGCTTCAGTAAATGTTCACAAAGCTGTCTGCTACGGGAAACTTGTCACAGTGGATGTTTGCTGGTTATCGTTGAAATCTAAGGACCCAATTCGGTGTAAGGCGATTGGTTGACTTCTAAGCTGGGTTTTTGCACCAGTCTTCAGCATTGCGTAATGAAGAATCGGATTTGCAACGTACGAGAAATTACTAAATGAGAGCGTCACCAGTTTGACCATTCTATTAATGTTAGCATCAACATCGGGACTGAAGCGAGCAAGTGAATGGGAGACTATAACTGGAAACCAAGATAAAATAAATATACCACATGTCTTGTAAGTCAGTTTAGTAATTTTGGACTCGAACCGCAAGTGATTTGATCGAGATTCAGGTAATGGACAAGATCGAAGTCTTTTCGCGATACGTGTAAATGTTATCACGATGATCAATATGGTGGAGACATTAAACGCCGTTCCAAAAAGGGTTATATAGACGCTGAATAAAATGCTTGACTTTGAAAACGAGGATTCCAAGTTGAATGGATCGGAGGAAGGACATTGGGACCCGTCCGCCACTAAGATGATGACGAAAAAGGAAGAAATAATTCCAATGGCACTCCAAATGGCAAGAAGGATTTTCTTCACATTATCTTTGCGGATGCGGCGTCGAAGAGGGCGAAAAACGCAGTCTTGGCGATCTATCGCCATCAGTGACAAACTCAGTGCATTGATTGCACTGCAGAAAAATGCGAAGAACAAACGAATCTTGCACAGCATGTTCATCGATTCCGTGTTGCTCATCATGTAGGCTCTTACTATTATTGTCATAATAAATGGCATCACAAAGATAGAAGACACCAGTCCGATCACAGATAGGTTGGCGAACAAATAGTGTGGAACCTTTCTCAGCTCGCGTCGTCTTACTATCGCAACAGCAACCAAAGCATTTCCGATCGCTCCTGCGAGAAAAAACAAGACTGTCATCACAAGAACGCTAATCGGAACAATATGCGGGGTCGCCAGCACAACTCCGTTATCGCGCAAGTTTGTAGTATTCTTTAACGTGCTGGACATATTCATGGCTCTCTTGTCGGGAATCCTTTTCGACTTAAATCGCCTGTTCCTTTACTTGGTCCTCTTTATAAGTTCTTTCCTTCCTTCGCTCCTTGCTTCTTGCTTCTTCCTTTTCAACAATACTGCATTACGAACGTTGCCAACTGAATCAAGAGAAAAATAGTCTATATAAGCTCCTTCACGGAACGTGGGTGTCTTGGTTAAATTCTGCCGCGTGGGTTCCGTGTATCACGGCCCAGCTGTTCCGTTATACTTGGCGATAAAGTCTACTTGGATTAAATCTCGAAATTGAACAAGACCTCACCAGCTTTTATGAGCCTCGTCTGTTCGTTGCATCCAATTTACACAGTGTCAATATTTCAATACTACACGACTTGTCAAACAGAATTCATCAATAAAAGTGATTGTTAACCCAAGGAGAGTAGTTCCATTTCCGACTCTTGTTAAAAGGCTTTTTCAGCCTTTTAAAACCCGTCTTTGAAAAGAAGTTTTAAGGAGCCGCGGATGTCTTAAGAAAGCGGGTCATAGACGAGAACAGCTCTTCTCATAAAAGAGTATGCTTTTAAGAGCAACTTGCTAAAGTATTTCGTAAAAATCATTCACGTATTTGCTTGACCACTTAGAACAATTCATTAATTCAAGTTACCCTTGATGAGTATCATTAAGAAGAGTGGACATTAATTCTACTTACGTTTACATCACTTTTGTTGAGTGTCTTTCGCCCAGTCATGTCTACGTAAACACCTTCCTTCGTGAAGTGGTGCTTGAGCATTTGACAGCAAGATCCTTTCGATTAATTTACAATACAATATGATCATTATTCCTAAAACCGATCGAAAATTTCTTGTACACAAAGGAGCTGAAATGAATCTTTAGAGAAGCTTTCAATCTGACCACATTTCAACTGTTAGCACGTTTACCAAAATTCATTCATCCCGTGGAAAAATTCATGAAATAACTCAGCTGTTGATTCATATTTCTTGCAATAGTTGCAAAATCTTGTGTAAAACCAATAAATAGCTTTAATAGCAGTCCATGTAATTTCCGTCATCTTGGATTCTGTCTAGCTCATTATGAATTTTATGAATTTTCTGTCTAGCTCATTATGAATTTTGTGAAATTATGAATTTCAATTTTATAGCTTTTTTGGCCTTTTGGTTTGATAACATTTAACGATTCGGTAAATGCTTAGCATAATTCGCAGAGATAATTTCGATCTCAGCGTGCAAGAAACATCTCCGTGCGGTCAAAACGTTGAATATATTAGATCCACATTGGAGAACAACCGTATGATATCAAAACCGTCTGAATGTTTGACAGCATATACTGGTTTTTATTTCATGTACGGTAAAACATCGTAGGATCATTCCAAAAAAGGACTTGATCAAGTCCAGCCTTTTGAGCTGCCCAATGGATAATTTTCGTAGATTTTCACGCATAACTTTTTCCGATCTCTTCTAAAATTAACCTTTTTCACATACTACAGGGTGTTTCAGTTTCCTACAAGACTGTGTCATTCATTTTCGCATGTTTGAAGCCATATTTTTTAGAGCAATGACTTGATTTTGAGAGGACATTTAGGCTACTGTGCTAAAAGTGCAAACATTTATTATTAGCTTGCAAGGCTTCACAGACTGGAGAGCAATATTTCTTTTCTCCGTTTAAAAAGGGGCACGAAACCTTTGCTTGAAACACCCCGTATAACCATAACTTTTTTATCCCGCGGGGCTGGCCTGTTGCGTGTTTTTCATTTCAGTACTTTGCCGGATGATGCCTAAAAACACGATGTTCCCCATATTCATGATAAACTTTGACTTAACTTTTTAGTATGGGCCAACTAAGTAAAGGCGAATGCGTTTTTACCTTTGAAATACCAATCAAGAACAAATGCCAATTTTAGTACAAACTTTCACCGCCAGTTTAAGGGTATGGGTGTTATACCAAAGTTCTGAGTTATGGGTGTTACACAGCAAAGTTCTAAGGTATAGATGTTATACCAATGCTTGGAGGTATTTTGGTGTACCTAAACAATCCTCGGGGTATCGAACTTATTTTTATGCAAATATTTCCTTTAGTTTCAGTAAATCACTATAGCCGCTGGTCACTTGAGTGAAAACGATCTGGCCTCAGATCTAAGTCAGATCTACCGGAGATATCGGGACGTTATACCTTGATGTGAAAAACCTCATAACTAAGGAATGACAAAGGGTATGCGTACTCCTACTATTTAATTTTAGCTGGTATGTCTCCCAAGTGTTACCTACAGGCATAAGGGCAATTGCGCATGCGCACACTAAATGCCTAAAAAAAGACCACACACAAAAAAAAACAATGGAACCAGTAACGGTACCTCTGGACATTTAAGCCCGATTTCGCTTTAAACTTTTAAGCGTTGTCGCCTTAGCCTTCACAAGTTATTTTTCAGATAGATTTTGTTTTGTTTTGTTTTGTATTTTTGTTTGTTTCCGCGAGAACAGACGACAACAACAATCAGTTATCGTATTATTAGAATTACATAAGCGTGTCGGGGTAACGTTCGAGAGGGGACGGACAAAAGGAGTAATGAGTTATTGAAAAATAGTAAGTATAGCTTCTAATGATCTAGTGTCAGGACTTAGAAATTGTTTGGTGCCTTCAGGGACTCTCTTGGACTTTATTGACTGGACAAATTAGTTTTACAAGATGTTATATTCGTATATATTCGTTATGGTAGGATATAACAGCATCATGTAAAATCGCAATCTAAATGTAGAAAATTAACGTCCACGTTTCACTTCGTTTCATTTTCCTTTAGCTGAGGGCCGGGTCGTAAGTTAGAAAAATGTAAAAGGTTACTGCGTTTCCCTCCTTAAATAATATTTTGGTGTTTAAGATACAGTTTAGTCGATTTCTCAGTTAACGGCAGTTTCTTGTAATTTAGTTAAATAACAGGGAGGGAGCAAGGGGTGGTTAGGATCCAGGACTCCCGAGTTGAACTTCCGCTCTGACAACTTGATGGAATTGTTCTATGCAGTCCCCAGTTCAACTCCTCGATCAGCTGCGCTTGAAAACAGCCAACTGGTCTGCGTCTCGCCATTTAGGATTCTTAACGCCCTTATCTCATTTGTATCATTTCCTCAAGGGTAGTGGTCAATGCAGTATTCAGTATTTATTATTAATTTGCACTTTACGGGGTGTTATAAAACCCCACAAATAAAGACGTTGGCGATATTTAAAAACTGGTGGCGTCATTTTTTTTTCTTTTTCTTTTCCTTTTTTTCCTTAAGGGTTACATTACATTGGTTCATTTTCAAAACATCTGAGCCAGATTGGAGCTTCAACCACTGTACATAGGATTAATGGCCTTGCATGGTCATATACATCGTATTGACATATTAGTTAACATACTATCGCCGCTCAGAGGACTGGTAGTCTAATTTGTGGTGATTGCTGAAAGGTTGTCGCAGTTTCGCTGCTATAATTGTCAGGGTAACAAACCCAACGTCAAGAAATACGAGGACACTAACATTACCATATACCTGATTCTAAAACAGTTCTGAACGAACATGTGAACCCGGCAAACTCAGCACGGACATAGTAACATCGACTTAATTAATATCATCCCATGATAAACTTTTGGCGAGCCATAGGTCAGTCCTCACATTTGTTGTTGGCACTGAAGTCTGGAAGAGCTAAGCCCAAAGTTAAGAAAATAAACCAATAGATATCAGCCAGTAGACGACTGAATTTGTGTGTTTTTCTGACTGAGGCATTTGTATGGTTCACCATACTACTATATCCAAGTTCTAATGGCCACCGATTGAGATTTGCCTCATTCAATCGTTATGTCATTCATTGGCACTACAGGCTGACTCTTCTCTTTTTCTTTGGATGGTTCATTGTCCCTCTTGAAACCTTCATCCTCTACGATAATCTTTCCTCCATCCTGAAGTTCACTCCCCACATAGGATACGCTAGGCAGGATCCTGTTCAAAAGAGTCGCTGTGTTTTGTTGTTCAGCATCACCTTCGTCTGCATTCCTCTGCCAGGAATTCATTGGCTCAAATGTTACTCCGGCCTGAGGTTCCGCAGAGTCTTGAAACCGCTGGACATTGGAAAACTCTCTGTCATCGTTAACCGTGTTTTGCGGGCTATTTTCCGTAACAAGGCTGCCTCGATAACCCGTCGATGTGAAACCATCATCCACTCCCACATTGCAGTATGAAGGCAAAAACATTCCTTCGTCGATGTTGCTACCCAAAGCAAATGCGCTCATTTTGCCAGGTCGGTAGCGAGCCACTATAAAGGTACATGGGAATCCCAAGCGCGTACCCGTAGCCCGTCCTATTCCCAGACGACTTGTACCTTTCCATACTATCCGCATGAAATTTTTAGCGTTTCGCTGGATTGTTCGCTTGCTCCAGTCGTAATTGCAAACCTGAGAGTACCTGCAAAGAAAATTCAAAGGCACAACAGATGAATGGGCTTGACTTTGCAAAATTATTTTACCGTGAAACGAGAAATACATGTTTAATTCGCCGTGAACTGTGATTTTCATTGTCTTCGTTTTCGTGAATTGTGAAAGGACCGTTCGTATTTTTTTTTCAATAAAGCTTTTTTTTTTGTTTTCAATAAAGCTTATGCTGTTATTGAGAAACAATTGCATTCTAACTTACCATCGATGTACAGCCCCACTAGCAGTCAAGCCTCCCCACTCGCTGCAACCTCTGGCGACATTCTCACCCTCGCTCTCGTTTCTAAGGTTGGCCTTCATGTCGTGACGAGCACCCCCCAGCTTTGCTAGGTGTTGGGCAAACAGCTCAGCCTCACGGGACAACTTGGGGTCAAGTGCTAAGGGCGGGGAGTTGTGAATCATGCGGTATCTGTTATGCGCTTCCAAGGCCTCTCGCTTGAAATAATCGTCTGTGGGGAAACGTGAAAGAAAGACTGCAGATTATGTTCATAGCAAAATGTATGAACAGAGCGGCGTGATTCATCAGGGCCCGGATTCATTACCACCTTCGACCTCGAATAACGAACATCTTCATCATCTCGTTTATCAAGATCGTTACGTTTTCTGTTTGTACTATGCACGTTACACGGCAGTCGCAATATTATTGACATGTTTAACCAGTGCTGTGTGAAAAAGTCCAACTCATATACCAACCGGTATATAGTTTGGAATACTGTCGCCCGAAACTAGGATTCCTTACTGACCTGTCTCGTTGCCATAAAATGGCAAACCAAACTCGTCAACTGGCACGTAACGCTGGTTGGAGGATGTCGCGACTGGCTTATCTCCCAAATCATATTCTTCAATGTATTCCTCTTTTGCCTGCTCTGGGATCGTTACTTTATTGATCTGTTCCTCGTTAGAACCACCATTTTTCATTAATTTTTGTTTAGGAGTAGACGGAAGTTTCTGCAGGCCTCTGAATTGTCCTCCAAAGAATCCTTTGTTGCCCCTGTTAGAATTTATCTGCTTGTTTTGGTATCCTTTACTCTGCTTCACTTTGCCTTTGGCATAAACAACAGGAACCACTGTCCCGTGATTTGCTGAGGTGTGGAAAGGAGGCTTCCCCAACAACGTGCCTTGTTTTAGTAAATTCCCGTTCCCATTCACGTTCATTCTTCCGGGGAAAGTTCCGAATCTCATGCCGTCATTATTGTTGCGTCCTAAGTGTTTTGCAATACCCTCAGCATCATACCCTCCTATCTTCACAATACCAGATTGTCTGTTTTTATTTTTAAATTGTCCGTGCTTCATTTTGTCCTGTGCCGTTAGAAACTGCTTGTTTCCTTTGGCAAGATATTTCTGATCCCCATTCTTTATTGGGAAAGGTCGTTTTGATATCGCTCCTTGCCATCTTTGGCCACTTTGCGTTTTGGTCTGACTGATTCGATACACTTGATCTGACATCACGTTTCTGAACTCAGCACCTTTTACATGTTTTTCATGAGCGACCGCTTCAACTTGAACCTTAGAATTCTGTAGTGGTGGGACAGTATTACTATTGTGCACATCCACCAAAAAAGAATGAAGAGTATCATTGGAAGCCTGCCTATACTCTCCTTTCAAAGGAAAATTTCTTTGCATCATGTTATTGGGAAAACGTCCTGCCTTTGGACGACCAACCCCATTATTCCTTGCCAAATTTGCCGCGGGAAGATCGCTGTTCTTAGGCTTGTTTCCGAATGTTGATCCATGTGTCTTACTGTTCCCTACCAAAAACGGAATGGGTTTTCCAACGACACTGATGGGCTTCTGTTTGCCTGATTGATTACTCGGCTTGGTCCCAGCACCATGCCATTTTCGACTTAATGTTAATGGTTTCCCTTTTTCAAAAATATCTGTGACCACAAAATCTTCACTCGTGCCAGGAACTGTTTTGAATTGAGGATTTCTGCTGCCCGTGATACCCTGACTCGAAATTGGCAAGCTGAGTCTGTTCACTTGTTGGTTTGCTGTGTTACCTCCTTGTGGCGTTCGTTGGGTCGCTTGTTTGCCTCCCAGAGCTACTCTTTGGTTCGCTTTGTTGCCTCCAGGTGCTACAAATTGACTCGGAGATGTATTAACTGTCACCTGATGATCATGGCCTATACCCTTTTTCCTGGGTGTCGGCGTATTATTATTAAGTGGCTTTCCTACCATTTGTAAAATGGTTCCATTGCTGGGTTTATGTGCATTCAAATGCCCGTTATTGCCACCCATTGGTCTAAGTTGACTATTTCCAAAATACTTCCCTATATTCTTCAAATTCCCCAGGACCTGCTGATGGTTCTTCTCTAAGCCATTCGCGTACATTGGGGGTATCTTACGTAACTGCAAGGGGATCCTGAAGGCAAAGCTCAAAGATTTGGAGTGTGCACCTGCCTTATGAAAGTCGTACGGTGCTATTGCTGTCTTCTTTGGTGGATGGCCGTGAATGACATTTGCATTCACAAGTGACTGAAATTTGGGAGGCGTGGCGAACAATTCTGAAAAGAAAGCAAAGACTGATTAATTGATTGACTGACAGAGAATGACTGACACTGGATGGCTTTCAGTGGCCATCGCTTGCTATAACTCTTTCGATGGATGGATGGATCTATCACTCGATTAGATCAGGTCAAATTGATTGATTTGTTGTTTGATTGATTGATTGATTGATTGATTGATTGATAATCAGGATTACGTTTTCTCATTAAGGGTAGGGTTAACATAAGATCGCTTTCACCAAACAAGTACGGTGTATTCAATTCAAAGTGGACAGACTGTAAATAAATGTTGCTTCTAAAAGTATCTAAAATGCGTAACTGTTCATCAGTAGGATGCCCAAAATGTGTACAATACCACAACTGGTTTCGGCTCGATTAATAAATTAAATCCTATACAAATTGCAGAACATTTTAGGAGAGTATGTTATCCTTACCTGACTTAACAACCTCTACAAGCGCGAGCGCAGTCGTGATCAAGTGTAAGAAGCGCATGTCCATTGTACTGGCTGCCAATTGTCAAGATAACGAGTCTTGTGTGTACCTATACAACTGGCAAAGAATGCACATAGCATCTTAACAGGTACAAACAACAAAAATTCCCAATAAACTGTCATTTAAAATTCGTCAGTGCTACCACAGCTTGAGCTAAAGAAAATCTAAGTTTTGAAAATATCACTCAAGCCAGTTAATGCGCACGCTGGGTATATTGTTAACTGAAGCGCAAGCCAAAATCATACTTTCTTCTTGCCAAATTCAGTCACGATGATTTCATCGGCAGAGCAATGAGTGCCCTTAGCGCAAGCCGCATCCAGCAGCCTTGATGGCTAAGGACCCTCGGCTGGATGTTTGCTGTCCCAATAAGTGCACCTTTCTGAAGCAAACTCGTTCGAGTGTCGATCTTCACAACCGCACGTCAATGACGAAGGTTGTTTGACGGCGACCCCTAATGCTCCAGTTACAAAGGGTACCAATTTAACTTTCATAACCTTCGGAGTTTCAAGGCCAGTAATTGATCTAGCAAAATTTTCCAACTCTTTCCTTCTAAGACGCCGGTCCCAGGGTACCGCAACACCCATCAATTGACAAGTCCGCTCCTCAACGTCTTCCTTACCAGCCCAGTATCCGGCCTTCTAGCAGTGATAACCCTATCCGTATGTTGAAATCCCAAATAATTTTTGCATTTTGGCTTTCTTCTACTTCCTGTTTATTATTAGTATTACATTATTATTTATTGTTATTGTTATTATTGGGGCAAAGACAAGAATCACTCTCAGAAGATGTGGGAACAGTACACGAAATGGTTCTGTTTTTATTGTTGGCGGCAATTTCTTTAGTCATAATATTGAACTTAAAATAATTGTTTTATTTTGCACAATTGTTATAATTTTGACCTGGGTAATACCACATCAAATACATCGACGAACAAACAAAAAAACTCCAAATCTTATTTTCTTTTCGCTGAGAATGAAAAACTTGACACTTCATTGTTCATGTGATTAAACTTACCTAACTAACATGTACCAGTATTTTATCAAGATGCGTCTTGTATTGCTTGGGGGAAACTTTGAAAAGGTTGTGGATCCATTCTTGCATACAGCGATAGATAGAGGTTGAACCAGAATAACTTGGCACAATTAGGTCATCACGCTCGAACTCTTGACCACAAACATTATAACACCCTCTTTTATTACTTGCCGTCAAATGTAACAGGTAGACTCATTTATATGGAGGCAATCTCAAGCTGGCCACCTGAAATACATTTGCTAAGGAGGTTGTTTTTTTTGGATTTAAAGTAAAAGCCATCAGTTTTCATTCTAGTTCAAGTTTATGATTAAGCAGAGTCCTTCATGCTCGAGAAAAACTAGCAGACACGATTGCTAGCGAACCCGTTTGTCAAAATAAAAGTTCAATGTCCCTTAAAACAAGCAATAATAACATCTTTGGTCGTAAATTGCAATATGACAGCATGTCTTGACTGAGGCTGGCTGGGTTTGTGATCCCGGCATCTATCACTTGTGTTTGTAGAATTGTAATACAAATAACAACGCAACAAATGGTTTAATCTTCGAGAACACATCCACACACCCAGGTCACCCACGAGTCGAGAAGACTACGCAATGCGCATGTCCGACGCAACCAACTCGGCTTAGGCCCCGGGCTACAGAATGAGCTTTTTGCAACCCAGGAATATTCGCTGTTGTAAACAGGCGTCGGAAGTTGAGGCGCCAGCCAGTTATGGTAACACTTGTGTCGCAATCCACCCTCGTCTAAACGTCACACCTGAGTTCAATTTTTGCCCTGAAACGAGACTCAAAAGAAGTAAAATCACAGCTCATTCTTTCCCTTTAATTTCACATAATCGCGACTGAGCAGTACATTTTTATTTCAGCTGTCAGAGTCGAGCAGCTTGAAACATATTCGAGGTTTCTTAATTGTAAGACCTGAAAGCAATATTTTTATTGAGCAATATAACAACCAATTAACGTTTGTTTTGCTTTGAGATTTGGACAAATTTTTGAGAACGATGTCTTTAATTTGAAGTGTATAAGTATTTTATGTTTTTTTAGGTTTTAGCATCCCACTCGATACGGACTATTTAAAGGGACAGTCGTGATCACGCAATTTTTAATAGCACATTGAAATCCAATTTATATAATAAGACCGGCGTCTTAGAAGGAAAGAGTTGGAAAAATTTGCTAGATCAATTACTGGCCTTGAAACTCCGAAGGTTATGAAAGTTAAATTGGTACCCGTTGTAACTGGAGCATTAGGGGTCGCCGTCAAACAAACCTTCGTCATTGACGTGCGGTTGTGAAGACCGACACTCGAACGAGTTTGCTTCAGAAAGGTGCACTTATTGGGACAGCAAACATCCAGCCGAGGGTCCTTAGCCATCAAGGCTGCTGGATGCGGCTTGAGCTAAAGCGCACAAAAAAAAAGAAACGATGAAATGCTCCATGGCCACAGAAATAATGATGTAATAATAATAATAATAATAATAATAATAATAATAATAATAATAATAAATAAAACGATAGCCATTTATTTTACTTTAAAATATATATATATTTAACAAATAAAGAAGCCTAAGCCGTGTATTAGACTGTGATAAAACACGATGGGCATTTGAGAACACGAGGGAAATGTAGACAACACGAGCCGCAGGCGAGAGTTGTCTACATTTCTCGAGTGTTCTCAAATGTCCGGAGTGTTTTATCACAGTGTAATACACGGCTTAGGCTTCTTCATTCGCTTTATGATATAGAGGTAATGTGGCGAAAAACAAAAAAACACGCTTTTTCTATGTTTTATACTCTGATAAAACATGGGTTTTTGACCAATCAGAGCGCGCGTACGATCCTATCTATATTATATTATATTATATATATATATATATATATTGAATATTGCAAGGAAGACCGGCATGTCTTTTGAATGTACGTGCCGGAACAATAGATATACATACTCAGTATACGCGAAAGAACCTCTAACCCCATGCACCCCAAATAATCATATGAAACTGACTAAATGGTTTTCCTGGTGGTGTAATGGTTATCATACCCGACTAGTGACCAGGAGATGTGAGTTGAAGTCGCACTCAGTCTTCCAGAAATTTATCTGTCCCGAGGAAGCATGCTTTTTACGTTGGATTTGTTTCGTTTGTTTGTTTTTTCCGTCTTTTTTTTAACAAGACAAAAGTGCCGATTTACGAATTAATAACATTTATTTAATTATTTACAATGTAATTAGCTTTTCGTCACTCTCTTTTTTAAGGCCATCTGGATGGTTTTCGAAGATTTTAGCAAGAGTCGAGAAATCTAAGATGCCCTGTCCAATCTGGCTGGTATTTTTTCAGCCGGCCAAAAGGTGCCACTTTCTCCAGGTCATTTTACGTTATGTCCTTTATACTTATGTCTTTTGTGTGGCAACTAAGCAATAAACGATGCCTTGCGGCATTCATTTTAGTTGTTACTGAGAATAAAGGTGGTTACTGAGAATAAGGGTGGTCGTTTCAAAAGTTCAGAAAGACTGACATATCGCTGATTGCCAAAGATCTTGTTTGCTCACATTGTGCTTGGCCTTCGTGAAATATTCCTCAGTTGGTATAGGATTAAAACCAATTGTGGAATTGCATACATTTCAGCCACAAATTTAACAGCAGATAACTACTAGATCAAAACATTGACAACTATATGCATATATAATGCAGAAGGCGTTTCGTTTTAACTTTCTTTTGAGACGCATGCGCGACTTTGGTCTGTAAATGTCTGCACCTTGAACATATCTCGCACCGTTCAACGCCGTTTGGCTTTTGGAAACTAGACTGTTACCTTAGATAGCATGTGTTTTCTTTTGTAGCCTTGTAAAATAGTTGTAGATTGTGCCACAATGCAATGCTTTGAGTGTTCCGAGAGCGAGAAAAAGTCAATACACTGCTAAACAAGACAGTAATTGGTGGTCAGAAGATTTCATAACAACTATGGTATAAAATTGCCCCATTTTTACTGTTGAAGATTAATTCCTTTATTGCATTCAATGACGCAACCAAATTACAACATTTTGAAACCACCGCAATATGCGGTTACCGTTGCATTAAAAAGCAGCCTGTAAGGCTCCTTTCTTATTGACGAAGTGGATGTGGTTACAAACATCTTTGTTCAGTTAAAATCATGAATACAGCTTTACAACGGCTCGTTTTGAATCCGCTCCACTGAGCACGTTTGAAGAATTCGTCAGTTCTTGCTAAAGCTAAATTTACCACCCAGGTCACATATTATTTCGTGCTTTTTGCAACTCGATTATTTAACCCCCTTGATTTTACTCAATGACTGTCAGCGCGGCTTCGTTCCTTGGGTCAACGACGCTCCTCACACAAGGCCACGGTTGTGAAAGTGATGTTTGAGATGATTATTTGAATGTATGTGACTTCGCCGCCCGGCTGCATCGATTTGTTTGGTTCTCAAGTGGTATCGCTTATCCCACGAGTCTTCGTGTAATGCCGTACTCCGTTTTTGACAGTATGCCCTATTGAAGCTTCCCCTCTTGACATTCATCTCCAGCCTTCGCCCGCCAATTATGTTGCCCGCGGGTTTGTAACGTCCGACCACGTAGACGCATTTGTATCCGGGAAACTTGGCATTCTTCCCAACAGCGAAGCCAACTCCGAGCTTTCTAGTGCCTGACCACACGATCTCGGTGAAATGGCCAGTGTTGGGTACAGCGTTGGGTTTATCAAAATCGTACTGGCAGACTTCGTCGTACCTGAAGCAAAATCGGTCACCGTGCGTATACATGATTAGAATACAAAGTACATTAATCTTTTCACATCTACGCATGGATAACCGCTTCCCCCAGCTCCTCCGTTCTTAGAATGTCGGGGAGTCCCTGGGTGTTTTCTTTTTCGGCAGAAGAATAACTGAGGGGAATAGGGAGGGGGTGGGGCTCGATATTATTGGTGGAAAGTGTGCTTCTGCAAACGTCACTCTACCTTCCTATGCAAGGTTGCCGGGTGACTCCCACAAATATCTCCATTCAAAACAAAAAGATCATTAAGGAAAACTAATTCGAAAAGCTATTTTTGTCAGAACTTCCAACAGAATTTGTTGCACACCCTTACCATCTCTTGGCAACATTCTTGGCCATTTTGATAATTCTGCCGTAACTCAGAGGCCCGTTTCGCGCAGGTGCACAAGACATCCCAATATTTTCACCAAGTCTCTTTCTGGCGAGGATTGCACTTTTCTGATGCTGTAGAACGCCTTTGGATGCAATTTCCTGAGCAAACTTTTTGGCGTCGCAGGTCATTTGGCCATCGAGCTGCAGCGCAGGAGAGGCGTGAGTTTGTCGGTACGCATTGTGAGATTTCATTAACTCATTGGCGACGATTCTGGTATCCACTGCAAGGGAACAAAATGTGGATTGGCACAAATTTTGAATCTTCACATACTCCTAACACGTGACCGGTCTACGTGACCGGTCTACATTTGCATGGCGTAATCACCATCATCGCCCTCGTAGTTTTATTTATCCTCTCATATTTAGGGTAGCTTATGGACCGAGAATCTCCGAGCTTTACCCTCCGCACCATGAGATCACACACTCAAAGGCCAGATAATGGTAATTAAGTCCCCTACTCTTTGCGAACAATGTGGGTTCTTTAAAGTCCCAGAACGTTATTGCAAATAAGGGATGCGAAACAGGGCGTGCGATTTATCATCCTTTTTGGAAAAGACTGCAAACTCTAAGCACTTGCAGCCTTGGTTTTTCACATAACTCGTGGGTGACAAAACAAAGCGGAGAAGCAGCTGAAAGGGAAACAAATTTAGCGCTCAATCAGCAAAACATACTGAAAAAATGTAGCTCATTGTGTTAAGCACGACTGATCACTTTTGATGTTCAGTGTCGCTCTGTATAATTTGCACTTTTAACCCATGTTCGAAATATGCTTTATCAATAAAAGTACGTTAAATGTGTTCAAAGGAAGGGTTGTTAAGTGTGCGTGATGAATTACCATTTATAGATGTTTTGCATCCAGGCTTTGATAGGAAGCCAGGCGATTGAAATTTTGATAAACTGGGCTGGATGGTGGTCATCGTTGCGGTGGTAGCCGTGGTGCCCGTCACTGGAGTAGCTATAGTTGTCGCAGAGGCCGGTGTACTTGGAGGAAGAGAAGTAGGTGGGGTCGACGTTGTCGCCAAAGTGGATGGCCCAGATGTAGCTCCATTTGCTGGAGTAGAAGATGTGATAGCTGCAGCTGTGGACTTTGCTGAGGTTGCCGCGGTCGTTACTCTGTTTGTTGGACCTGATGTGACTGCCGAGGTAGTCGAAGCTGAAGTAGTTGATGGTGGAAGTGTGGAAATTGAACCTTTTAGACCTATCGTAGTAGCACTGGTTGGAGCCGCCGTTACGGAAGAAGAAGGCCCCCCTGTTGTGGACGGAGGAGATGCTGATGTCAGTCCAGATGTGGTAGCAGCCGTTGATGGTGAACCGGGGGCAGACGTTAGTGTTGAAGCAGGAGCGGTAGTAGCAGAGGGGTCTTTTACGTGATTAGCACCCAGCAGTGTGAGGTCTAGTTTGACTTTACCGTTTCTTAAACTTGCAGTTCCTTGAACTTTGAGTCCAGTGGTTAAAGCCGCATTGTCTTGTCCTTACAGAGATCAAACACAATTTATTGTCAAGACTATGTAGCGCCATTTCGCTCACCATCAGAATACCTTAGCTTTTACTTTTCTCCCGCTAATCAGTGCCCTTGCCGTGTATAATGAAACTAAGCCTACCGAAAACAACTCTGCTAGCGGCATGATTACTAGTCAAATGACGTGTTTATGAAAATGGCCTATGGCGTATGATGTACACCGCCGCGATAAAGCGGGACTGAATTTTTCTCAACATGTAATCATGACCTCATTTCTAATCATGTAATGTCATTTTCGAGCCTCTTTTTCAAGGCGAGTCCAAGTGCCGTTGAAGTATTTCGTATGAAGTTTGTTTTTTCATTCACTGATGAACTGAAGTAAACTAACAGATCAACTCCCAAAAAGACATTAAGAGAAAATTGGACGATAACAAAAAAATCCTATAATGATGATATAATAAAGGTAGAGCAAAATATACCTTTGGTCTTCAAGGCAAATAGGTTCCTCCAAGGCTTAGGTTTGGTCCGCATGATTGTGTTCCTTGCAGTTAAATCGTTATCACCGTCCAGTGCATGTGATTTCCAATTCTTACTGAGCCAGTTAAACCTTAGCAGCGACTCACTTTGAGATGCCGCAAAGAAGAGGTGTAACAACCAAAGAACGTTCATCGTGAATGCGTCAAACGGGCACAAGACGTTGTAATTGAGGGTTTTTGATCACCTGAAGAATAATCAGATCACGGGACAGACAAGTCGTGAGTTTGTCAAGGCTTTCGTTTCTAAGGGCAAGGAAATTCTTAAGTGTTATTTCAGTAAATGATGACAATCATACGTGAATTAACAAAAAAGAATACAAAATTACTTATTTAAAAAAGACCAGTTACTTATTTCGTCATTCCATTAAAATCAAAACATGACTCAACTGAATTTTCAGGCAAAAGGCAACAAATGCACGTCAGGGGCTCACTAAATAGATAAGTTAATGCTGCAAGCAGCGAATGAATACAACATGTATACCTGACGTCGTCGAGTGAGCAATCATGGCACAAAACAATGGGTTTAATGAACAAAACCATGCAATAGCCCTGCACGCTCTGCACGTGCGCTTTTACATTTTTGGTACATTTCTTTGCCATTATCTCCTAAAAATCGACGAGAAATCAGTGAATAATTCAAGGTCGTGTTGAGGACATGAGCACAAGGCCAAGGTGGGGAATTTTCAGTTCTCTCTTTACATGCACTTGTAACCCGTCCATTTAAGTCGACAATTACAGTACACATTTTAGACGCGGTACCACTTAGCGATCAGACTGTATCAGATCAGATTGTATTTTGGAATGACATCTTCCTAAAGCCGTCGCCGTCCTTGATGCCTAAGCTCCTTAGTGTTGCTGAAAGCTAAGCATTACGTGAACATCAATAAAATAAACTTAAAATTCTTTGCTTCCTTGCTGTGCGGCATTATATTCATCATTATATGTATGGCTGAAATCATTTGAAATGTTCCTTTTTTTGCCAATACTCCCCGGATTTTTTTTAAAGGCCAACCTTTTATTCACGTCTATGTCGTAGACAATTTTCTGTGTTATCTAGTTGAACTTAGACCAACAAAATCAATGAAGCCGCGGAACCCTTACCCCTTTCAAATCGCTGGCATCAATGCGATACTCGGAGTTCCACAGAACATATGCACACGTCGACATAAAAACAGCACAAAACAGAACTACAAAATATTTCGAATGCAAAATCATGCATTTCCATAACAAAGGCAGAAAATAAATCAGGGATAAAAACGCATGCTCAGTGGAACGAGCATTGGGACGCCGGATCTGCAATGATAACAAAAATACAATTAGCAAGGCGAAGCAAAATCTCTTACCTATACAAGTCTTCGCCTGCGTTAAATTTTTCGTGTGACGTCCAGCGATAGCTTGCAGTTATGAAGAACTCATTATCGCCGACGGAACACGTCGATTCTTGCTTGTGGCAAACGGGAACGCCCTCACGTGTGGTGGCGAAAGTGTTGAATCGAGAGAAGGCGTGTCGGTTATTTGGCAATGATGAGTTCATTAGCTATGATGTGGAAGTTTTCCTTTGAGAAAATCATGCTTTCTGTGAAATTTGTGCTGCTTTCAAGGGTCTGACGATGCAGTAAATAAGGCGTTGAAAGTTAGCAGTCTTACCAAGGTATTTGAAGCTGAACTGAAATCGAAGGAACCCTCTTACCCTGTCTTACCTTAAAAAAAGACGTTGTAAGCTGATATGCGTTCAGATGTTCTTTAGTAATTCACGAGCTCAATTTGCCCACCATCACAACGGGTAACATTGCCAAAACAACTTTTCATGAAGAACGTATTGTTTTAGTTATAACACTTCACCTCGTGTCGACCGAAATATCGAAAGCTAAAAAGTTCCCAACTCTGCTAGCTTCGTGAATTTATTACTCTTAGTATAGGGTCATAGGGCCGTAGTCAGGGTGTCCGGGACGGCGGTCTTTTTACCTAAAGTTCGCTGACTTAATTTAAAAATTAGGTTATGATGAAATTGGAGAATCCATGCTGGAGATTATCTTACCTATAGATTATAAAACCATGTGACTGTTAGTAACTGAGATTTTTTTCCACAATGGAGTTCAAAGCAAAGTGATGATATGATACATTTGAGCGTGGAAAAGATACAAGAAAAGACGCACTTATGATCAGTAGTGAAACGAGGTCGACTAGCAATAGAGTTATTTCAGTAGAGTTATGACTTAGAGTTAGAGTTAACGACTGCTAAAATCCTGAATTCAACATTCTGGAAAGCCAAAATTAAATGAACCGACTTGACTCTTAAATCATGGTTTAGACCTAACCACTAAACTTAAAGCTAACCCTTCCAAAATTATGAATTCAGGATTTTGGCAGTCGTTAACTCTAACTCTAAGTCATAACTCTACTGAAATAACTCTACGAATAGCCGTCCCCTAGTGAAACAGGCAAATAAATTTTGGCTTTTGTTCTCGTGCATTTTGCACATGGGAAATAGTATATCAAGTTATCCCAAGGAGACGAGGTTTGCGCCAGATGTCACGAGTCTCAGATAGCTCAATGGTAAACAGAAGATCCTCGGTTCGACTCCGGCGACAATCCGGCACTGTTCTATTAGGTATTTCAATAAAAATTCCGAGGACAAAGCACGAGAACATGGAAATTTATCCCTGGAATAAACACGTGCCTCGTGTTGCTGAAACTGAAATCACTCACATAATTCATTCTACCGCATGGGACGGTATTGGCTAATTAAATGAAAATGACAAGACCAGTAGACAATGAAAGGCAATCTATTTATTGGAGTCAAAACCAACACAAACTACAAACAAGAATAGCGGGGAAAAAAAATCAAGGTGTGAAAGCTTAAGAGCTATATTGTAAAAGAGAAAGATGGTGAGTAGTGTACACGGAAACGGGCTAAAATTCCTTATCGTATATTTACTAACACCCCACGTAATTCAACAAACAACTGATTCATTCAAGATTGCAGGTAACTTCCTCCGATCGCAGTAACTCAGAGCAGTTCTTTTGAAAGAAGTTGTCTTTACAACACTAATTAAAGGGGGCAGTATCACCCTTTTATTAGTAGCACGTCAGTTAAAAATCCAAACTGGACACTTTTTCAGTGGTTGATGGTAGCGGCAAGATATTGAAAAGGCCATTCTAATGCAAAGAAACTGTTCATAGATGTTTCCCGTGACAGATCGACAAGCTATAGATCGGTTTAAACTTAAAAAAACGTCGGACCGACCGGATTCACCGTCCATCGTTCACCGTCCTAAAATAACAGTGGATTTTAACAGATTTCAGCTCATTCTTTCGTTCTAGATTCACTTTGTTTCTCAAAATTCAGTAGTAATTTAGAAACGAGTCTAACAGCTAGTGTTTAAGTGAATGTTGACCAAAAATTGTGAGTTCCCCGGTATGGCACTGCCCCTGAAGTTCTTCGACTATGTGTGTCTTAGATTTCATTACACGGACATTCCCTCTGCTTTCAAAAAGAGGCATTTCACTGGGGGTGTCTGCAATTTTAATGCAACGTACCATTGAACATTTCACACTTTTCTTGCAAATACAGAAACTATAACTGCTATGTGAACTTCATGATATAAACCAAACAACTTTTTTGTCTCGCTTCATTACAACAGCCGAACGAGGTATCTTAGCCCTGGAATCTAAAGGCCTGGGTCTTCTTTCAAACTCATTCTCGTTGTTTGAAATAAGTTGTGGCAAGCGATAAGCCCTGTCATGTAACTGGTAGCCTTGGTAACGTGAAATCAATGGATTGGCTTGCAAATCCGACACTTTAACATATTCTGGGGGTTCTCGATAGCTTAACACATCGTCGTTCAGTTCATTGGGTCTTTTATAATACATCTCTCCATATCTCTGCACATTAGTGTTACGATAAGGAACTTTATTATCTACATTGTTTTCAGGGTAACTAAGAGGCTTTTCAGTCATCCCACTGTCTTCTTGCCTGTGTCCTAGATCTAGAACGGCATTTTTATTCTCATTTTCTTCGCCTCCGGTCACCCCAGAGTTCAGCGCACTGCAGTTGTAGGCGATTGGATCAAATGTCCCCCTTTCTACATTGTCCTTGAAGGATATTTCAGTATCGAAGTTTCCTTTGGGGCGGTAACGAGCTACTATAAAGGTACAATTCATACCCCACTTTGATCCGATCGCTCGGCCGACGCCAATATCTTCTGTAGCTTTCCACACGAGTTGAGAGAAATGACCAGATGTGTTTTGAAAGGCATGGATTGAGAAATCGTGCAGGCAAGCTTCTTCGTACCTAATCAATCAATCAATTAATCAATCAATCAATCAATCAATCAGTAAATCCATCCATTCACTTATCCATCAATGTGTTACATTATTATGACCTTCTCCTATGTCCGATTCTTACACCTTTACCACTGAAGTTCGTCATAAAGACAGTTTCGTTGCATGTGACTCCGAATCTGGACTCTCCCAGAATACAGAATTGGGTTGAAAGTGAAATCCAGAAACCGGCTGCAAGAATACGAGGAATCCAGTTTGTTGGATCCGGAATTTAGAGCGTGCAATGCAAATTTCAAGGTTGTTTTGAGGCCAAACACTTAATCGAGAAAAATTTAACCAATCCTGAATCGTTGTGAGAGGGAATAAGGCATATTCCATTTACCATTTCTTGACGGCTTCCATGGCGGTGATGCCTTCTCCTGCACCTGAGGTACAACCCATGGCCAAATTTTCACCTTCCGATGGTCTATCCTCAACCGGAGAATGAAACAGACTTTGTTTACTGGCAAGATGCTGAGCATACTCTTTAGCCGATTGGGACATCGTTAGGTTTTTCTGAATGGGTGGAGAGAAGTGCACTGAGCGAAGTTCATTGTGAGCTGCAACCATTTCATCGATAAACTGATTGTCTGGAACGGAAGAAAATGAAAAAAGATCACAGCAAATAAATATCACACGTGACAAATCAGTTGAGCTGGTTATAAATGAGTTCATACTATATTTGCTTCCATACCTAAATTAAAGCAAGAGAGGCGAACGGATTTAAATTCATAACAACCCTACGCAATGTTTGACAGGATTTTTCATCAGGCGGAAGTGCACTCAATATGAGGTGCCGGTATCTTGGGAGAAATGCGCAACAGAGACATGCAAACACAACCAGAGCAGACCTTCTTACAACCGTTCCTGACATCCTTAAAGATGCGAAATATAATCACAGAGATCAAGTTGAAAGAGAAGCATGCGGGACTATTTTATGGCCTGGCCTCACCTTCCGCTGTTAAAGGAGGAAGCGGCATCGGGGAACCAATGTTTGGAGGAGGAAGTGACGTACCAGGTCCAGCTACTGGAGGAAGTGACGTGCTAGGCCCATTGTTTGGAGGAAGTGAAGTTATAACCGCGTTTCCGCTATCATCTGGATTGTCCGCTGCTGCTCCTAAAACCAGGTCCAGTGCTATCTTGGTCTGACCATTGATAATATTATAGGATCCCTTGCCTTGTAT
>BLFK01000759.1:357105-367935 GCA_014634185.1 Astreopora myriophthalma
AATCAATCAATCAATCAATCAAACAGTAAATCCATCCATTCACTTATCCATCAATGTGTTACATTATTATGACCTTCTCCTATGTCCGATTCTTACACCTTTACCACTGAAGTTCATCATAAAGACAGTTTCGTTGCATGTGACTCCGAATCTGGACTCTGCCAGAATACAGAATTGGATTGAAAGTGAAATCCAGAAACCGGCTACAAGAATACGAGGAATCCAGTTTGCTGGATCCGGAATTTAGAGCGTGCAATGCAAATTTCAAGGTTGTTTCGAGGCCAAACACTTAATGCAGACAAGTTTAACCAATCCTGAAATCATGGTTGTGAGAGGGAATAAGGCATATTCCATTTACCATTTCTTGACAGCTTCCATGGCGGTGATGCCTTCTCCTGCACCTGAGGTACAACCCATGGCCAAATTTTCGCCTTCCGATGGTCTATCCTCAACCGGAGAATGAAACAGACTTTGTTTACTGGCAAGATGCTGAGCATACTCTTTAGCCGATTGGGACATCGTTAGGTTTTTCTGAATGGGTGGAGAGAAGTGCACTGAGCGAAGTTCATTGTGAGCTGCAACCATTTCATCGATAAACTGATTGTCTGGAACAGAAGAAAATGAAAAAAGATCACAGCAAATAAATATCACACGTGACAAATCAGTTGAGCTGGTTATAAATGAGTTCATACTATATTTGCTTCCATACCTAAATTAAAGCAAGAGAGGCGAACACTGATTTAAATTCATAACAACCCTACGCAATGTTTGACAGGATTTTTCATCAGGCGGAAGTGCACTCAATATGAGGTGCCGGTATCTTGGGAGAAATGCGCAACAGAGACATGCAAACACAACCAGAGCAGACGTTCTTACAACCGTTCCTGACATCCTTAAAGATGCGAAATATAATCACAGAGATCAAGTTGAAAGAGAAGCATGCGGGACTATTTTATGGCCTGGCCTCACCTTCCGCTGTTAAAGGAGGAAGCGGCATCGGGGAACCAATGTTTGGAGGAGGAAGTGACGTACCAGGTCCAGCTACTGGAGGAAGTGACGTGCTAGGCCCATTGTTTGGAGGAAGTGAAGTTATAACCGCGTTTCCGCTATCATCTGGATTGTCCGCTGCTGCTCCTAAAACCAGGTCCAGTGCTATCTTGGTCTGACCATTGATAATATTATAGGATCCCTTGCCTTGTATGCCATTGCCATTGATAGTGAAAGTTCCAGATAAATCAGCTGACGATAACATAAATTTTATTTCGTTGATATGAATGAAGGGTTAGTGTGACTCGGCAAAAATGTATATTTTGGATCTGTTTTATTGATTACTTTACTTTACTTTACTTTACTTTACTTTATAAAGCTATGTTGACACGGATATTATTAAAATTATCGTAGATTACAAGATTTAGCAAATGTTCACGGTTAAACATGGACTCTAACCTAGTTAAATATGCAGTATGTTTACTCGTGATCTGTAAATTAAAACTATAATTTATTACGAGGTCAAGGTAATGGTGAGTTTCATGTACCTAGGTTTAACACTGTTACATTCTATCAAGTACCAGGTCTCTAGGGTATGGTTCACTCAACAGTTCCCACGATTCAAAAATTTCTGTTGCAGTCCTACTCGATCTATACCAACTTTCTAAATGATTGAAAGGATATTTTCCAGTACTCGTACAATGCAATACCACGAACATTATTCAGTTGGTCATAAATTCCCCTAGGTACCTCCAATAACTCTCTTTGAAGTCAAACAGATGAGCACAAAAACAGGAACGAGGACAGACGCGACCCACATTCTATAAAAGAGAGACATGCCGTTAGATTATGCCTTGATCTGGAATCCTGGTAACCATTTCCGAATCTCGGTCTCAGCCTTTTTTTTTTCTTTTCAAGGCGAGTCCTGGTGCTACAGTTTTGTGATGGAATTAGTTTTATTTATACTATTAATTTTTATTCATTTGCGTGTAACACGCTACTCACCGAGGTTGATCCGCTTTTATTAGTTCTTTCTGACTGTTTTAGTTTCATTCAATTTTATGTACTGTTTATAATCGGTGGCAACTAATTAAATGGCTTTGTTTTTGTCGTTTGTTATTTACATATGAATGAAAACTCATTTCATAAGAAAGACTAGTACCAGGCCTCACACTGATGGCGAGGTGCTACTCTGCCATGATTTGAGTGAGAAAGAGAAATCAAAATGCAACAAACCATGTTAACATTCATGTTTTTGACATTTGTAATGCTTATTTGTATATGGATAAAACAAACTTCAAGACACACCCCTTCTCAATGAAGCATCAAAAACTTGTCTGTAACATCGCTACAATACTCAACAGTTTAATGTATAAGTCCTTCAACTGAAACCGCTAATTTGGATGCAGCTTTCTTAAAGAAATGAAATTGATTAGTATTAATTCTAACCTAATGAAATATTGTATGTGTGTTCACTGCATATGCCAAACACAACAGTAATAAAAATAATAATGAAACAAACTGGCTAAACGGGACTTTCCACGAAAAACTGTTGTCTCGATCATTTGATTAAGGATCATTTGAAGGATTCCACTTTCAAGAAGAAAAAGCAATACTGAATATCTTGGTTCATAATTTGGAAATGCAAGCAGTGCAGGGGATGTTATTTTATCATAGCTATAGCAATGTTGACGACCCTACCTTTATATAGATAAAAAGTGTCCTTTTTTTCCAGTCAAATCATAAACCATACGTCCTTGTGTCCTTTAAACTAAAACTAAAGTAATCTTTTCGCCCTCAAGGGTTAGCGTGTTACCTGGTACCTGTTTAAGGTTCAAATCTCGAGGACCATGATGACTTGTATATTCGTGAAGTCAGTTTTACAGCCATTTTTTCCACTATCAATAATTTTACATTATTCAGTGTTGTTCCCACTTAATTTTTTCTGGCAAATCGCAACAAGTTCAATATATGGAACTTAATCCAGGCCATCGTTGTTGTTTGTGCACTGCATGTGTGTTTTCTTTGTGTTCTTCGTTTTGTTTGTTTGTTTTTTTTTTTCAAGCTATCGCGTTCTCGCCATAAAACCCGCACCACTTTGCATCCTGACGCAAGGACAATGAAAGAATGCCGGAGAAAAATAGCTTTAAACCAGTGATAGCGGCGATGAGAGCATTGAGCCACTTCAATGAATGGTCCCTCTTTTTTTATCCCCTCCCTGATGTACCCCGTCCCTCCCCCCCTCCCCCAAACCGCAAAACATTGCATTTTCGAACCTCAAGACTTTCTTCATCTACGGACGGCATCGAATAGGGTCGGGGGAATTTACGGCGTTTAAAAAGACGGTTTCTGAGAGATAAATGAAGATGTTAGTGAAAACTGGAAAAGAGTCTCAACTGCTTTTGCCCCTGCCTGCAGTTTGGATCGATATCTTGGGTTTAAGGTCTATTTTATGCAACCGGTTTCATTTACGACTATTGATGGTAAAGTCGATGCAGTTTCCATTGATCTTTTTTGACGGCACTTTGCTGCCTTGATTTATTTTAGTTCCATGGGTGGTTTATATAGAGCGGCGTTATTTTGTATCCGTTGTTGTTGTTGTTGTTGTTGTTATTGTTGTTTCGTTCTGAGGAAATAAGAAATTGATCGTTAGTGACCGGGAATGAAAAAAAAATTTGTTTTCAACGGCATCAACGTTAAGTTACGCATCCGCAAAACCTGTATACTTATGCCCTTATTTTAATTACAGTCAATTAACTTGAATACTTTCGATGATTTCCTTACACCGGTTCTTTTCTCTATATCTTTTATTACCTCCTCTAAAACATGTTAATCATACTTTCTGTAGCCACCGACTACACTGAAGAATATGGAGTATTGAAGTTTTTCCTATTATGGACATTTGAACAGATTCCAGAGTCTTTCCCCTGCACGTAAAATCTGCAAATAATGGAGACTGACCTTCGTCTTTGCTTATAAGTAGAAATCGGCACAAGTAAAAATTCAAATCGTTCGTGCAAGATATTTATTGCTTTGACTGACTGAACATCATGGAAACTTCCCAACTGTTCAACTTACTGTGGAACCGTTGACAGCTTCAAACGTCATAGAAAATCATTCCGCCTTCCTCAGAACGACGTCATGACCTTGAAGACAGTTAAACCTCCCCATAAAGACAACAACTCATAAATAATTTTTGATAGGTTCTGGTAAAGTTCAGATTTATTTCAGTCTGAATATCTTTGACTACATTTGTGTTTCTTTGTTGGTTTGTTTACGTATGTTAAAGATGTGATGTTCCATTTTATTTTAGGGCCATAAGTTTGGTGCCCAGGTCTCTGTTGTGTTCGAACTGAAAGTTGAGTTTGAGAGACCTGGGCACGACATCACGAAAGCCTGGCCTTGTTTAATTGAATCAGACACAGTTTTCATGCCTTTCCTTCGACTTAACTTTAGTTATACGACCGTCCTAAAGACCACAGCAAGATCAATTCATTTAGTCTTACTGTAATTTACTTGGAACACTTGGAACGTCGACGTAAAATCCTCTGGGTGAAGCGTAGTGAAAAGCCTCACTCTTGTCTAGATTACAGCAATGTGGAGACAATGAAGGCATAAACAACTTCGGTTGACACTAACTTACAGAAATGCACGCTGAAAGGGAATTAATATTCTTAACTTGAGTGCTTCTACTCTATTTTAAACTTGGTTTTCCTTTTCTGCTTTGTATTTAAGACATTCTTACGTTTTTGGGCTTCCATTGTCAACCTGTATTACTTTAATGCGTACCGCTAAACTGCGCTTGATCATAGCTCTTTAAAAAAAACTTTGGTTTTCACACAATTCAAGGGTGAATCCTACGCTATGTTCGGGACACTATGAAATTGATAAGATTTAGTTTACAATATTTCTATTTTTGTAATCCGAGGAATCTTAGCTCGGTATCTGTACTCCTTTGACCCAGCCCGTCTAGGCAACGTATCACGTTGGACATGGCTGCAGTAGGACGAATCAAAGTTTCCTTTGCTGACGTCAGCAGCGAACTCAGACCCGATGTTTCCCAGAGGTCTGTAGCGAGCCACGATGAACGTGCAGTTCATGCCAAATTTCGTTCCCATGGCTTTACCGACGCCTAATTCCCGCGTAGCATTCCACACCAGCTGCGAGAAGTGACCAGACTTGTCTTGATAGGCTTGGTTGAAAAAGTTATGGCTGCATACTTCGTCATACCTGACACAAAACGTAGTGAGGTCGAGGTTATGTATGCTTCATGCTCCTCAACTCAAAGCTATAACAAGGTCTCCATTTTATAGAGGTCACCACGATGATGTCACCTTTAAGACTCCACTGACAGTTTTAAGTGTTCATTAACTAAACACAGGTCCACACTTGTCTTTCAACTGCATCTAACTTGATCAATATACAGTATTAAGACACTGCCTACCAGTATACTAGTACACTGCACAACTCAGTTACATACTGTATACAAATCACTGAAACGACCTACAACGCAAGCTGCACCTAAGAAAAATAATACTAAAGCCAGAGCAAATCGGTGAGTACAGTTCTTACACACCTCTTCAGTAGTTTAAAATTTCCGCGAACAATAACTAGAGTAGAATACCATAAAATCTTCATATTGTAGTAATTTAAGCCTTAAAAACTGAGTCTGTCATTACCTGGTCATCGGAGCCAGTGTCCGCAATAAAGAGGTTAAGTTTCTATGAATTTGCTCTCTCGGGCCTATATTTAGCGTCCATTGTCCGTATTGGAGAGGGTCCGTTTCATAGAGGTTTGTTTGTTTGTTTGTTTTCTAAGAAAATATAAAACAATTTCGTCTGGACAAACTGTCCTCGATAGATTGCTGTCTGTATTAGAGAGTTGTCCGTAAGGAGAAGTTCGACTGCACTTGTTAGATAGCTCTGGCAAACAGGCACGAGGTCAGATTGAATCAAATGATTTTCACTGACTTTTAGCCGGTAAACAGAAAATTTCAGCCTAACATTTGTCGTTCGCCGCTATCGAGATGCTTAATCTACCTGTTAACGCTCAATCGAAGACAAGCACGGCTCGTAAGAATATTCTGTATTCTCACCATTCCTTAGCTGCGTCCTTGGCCGTGATCCCTGGACCCGAGGATGTGCAGCCCATTGCCAGATTCTCGCCTTGATCAGGACGGCTCGCTTTGTCTGAGTGCCTCAAGTTTGCTTCACTGGCCAGCTGAATGGCCAGTGCTTTAGCTTGTAACGACATGTTCCTGTTCTTTATCAAAGGCGGAGACAGGTGAATTGCGCGCAGTTTGTTGTGCTCTTCTAGCATTTCATCCAAAAACTCTTCATCTGATGGATCAAGAGAGATTGTAAATAAATGAATCCAGTGCATAAAAAGACGAAAAGAAAGTACATCCGTAAAATAGCAACACTGTCGGTGCAACGCCTTATGATTACACTCCGATGACGAAGGCACTAAGCGGGGTAAGTGACAGCTGACTGAGCGAATCACAGTTGGTGTTAGATTTGCTTCTGATTGGCTAAGAAACTGACGCGGGATTCAGTTTCCTGATCAACAACAACCTCGTTCCCACGGCTTTTCTCTGGCTCTCCATAAAGAAAAGCTCCAGGAACGAGGTCCGTCGCAGCCATTAGATGAAACAAACTAGAGGAACTGCGAAATTCCTTTGAAACACTGAAGTGAAACCTCTTAAATCAGTAAACCAGCAAGCCACATTCAAAGGAGGATGCGGTAAGAGATAATATCTCCCATACATGGCCCTCTATCAATGATTTTTTTTAATCGTTCTTTAGTACGAGGTCATGAGAACAGTTCTTTAAGGAACGGATTCTGATTGGACCAGCTTGTAAAATACGAACGGCGAGATCATGGGGCTGAGGTTAAAAATAGCCTCCACGCGTGGCGCGAATTCTAAAAATAGATTGAAAACAATTATCAGGGAGCATAGTGATATCCTCTCTCACTTTATCCTCTCTTGCCATATATATATAGAAAAACCAACTTACCTTCTTGGGTTAAGGTAATTTCCATTTCAGTGTGATCACTTTCAGAAGTGGTTCTTATCGAGGTCATCGAGGGAGATTTGTCCGTTGTGATCACTTTTCGCTTCCGTGCCATCTCTCCTACGATCATGTGCAGACCAATCTCTGCTGTGCCATTAGAGACGGTGAATGTTCCTTCGCCGTCTACGCCAATCCCAGTGATATTAAATGTCCCGCCTGCCACATTAATTGTCGCTGAAATAATTGTAGAAAGATAAAGCGTTCATATCCATGCCTCGCGAAGTTTATATCTTTATTTAATTTCGGATTTTGGACGAGAGGTAGCTAATATCCTCGAGCATCTACCCAACTCAATACATGATATACTGCCCGCACAAAAGCAAGACCACCACACCGGGCACTACGTCCCCTTCTGTACTCTGCGAACCGTGAAAAGGTGGGTTCATTAACGTCCGACACTGAACATTGCAGAGTTGCAATTGTGAAACGGGGCCTACGAATTATCGTGTTTGTCCGAGAAGTCGAGAAAGTCATTTCGTCTGCCGTTGTAAAGGTAGAGGCACCATCATCGCCTCACCTTTTTTTTTCTTTTTTTTTTAGACCCTTAAGGCAAAGGCGCTTGCTCTATTTATAGACATACTGGCTCTATTATGATCACCCAGATTTGTCCTGATCCTCACGTTCATCGGTTCAACCTGGTCAGTTGGAACATACGGCGAGAGGGTGGTGGAATGTCCGTATACTCAATGATATTCTCACCTCCGCATGTAACGTTTAGCCAAGCCGAGAGAAAAAGTAACTCCATGACAAGGATGTGGACCATGATTTGTACCATATTGCTGAAAAGGCCAGACATCCATGGTTAATTGATCTGAACATGACAGACTTCAATATAATCGCAGAGTCGTGTTTTGGTAAGCACCAGTAGGACATTTGTACGATGGTGTCGTATGACTTCAACCACCGGGATCCTTCGGAATTACAAGATTTGAATAAGAAAGCAAAAACAACGTGAATTTCGATCTGGTAGTTGTAATGAATTGACTCCATCGTGCAAATGTCCGGTTGTGTTCAACGGATATATGATAATGGGATAATGACGATGAGGAGTACTTCCTCTGCAACCGAAACTGAAATTTCATCAAGGTCTTTTGAGTTAGATTAACGAAAGCGTACTTTCGCTTCAGCGCTCGCGACAGTGACACTTGCGTTGGAAATACAGTGTAAGCGATCCTGTTGTCTGTTTGAGTTGTCCTCTTCCAGCTGGTGACAACAAATAGAGGCATTTGATTTAAATAAGTAACATGTTCAACACTGAAAACTGGGTTAATTTCTCCGCAAGGAGCAAAAATGTAATAGATGGCAGATTTCATCGTGAAAACCATCTTATGTATATCAAGGTTGGATAGGGTTTAGAAATTGAAGAGAAATTTGAATTCATGGCATTTTCCATCGAATAGCAATATGCAAGGTTAAACCTTAAGAGCTTAATAATTTCGATCGTAGATATAAGGACTAAAAAATCAGAAACGAAAAAACAAACTTTTTTCGTTGAAACGATGTTCCTTCTTACCTCAGACAACTAGCTCTCGATGTTCTTGTTTTCAGCAGTTAGAGATAATCGACAAGCACAGAGTCTATATTCTTTTCTTACAGTTTCCGACAAGAAAAGAAATGTGTGATCCAAGGGTCACGGGGCCGACCATTCCACGCGCTACGGTCGTTACGGTAACTCATCCATACGACAGGTAGCTAACGAACGGTAAAGGTTTCTGCTAATAATCCATGTGGGGAATCATAAAGTGTTTTTTTCCGTAACCACGTCCATCGTGCTCATGCAATGATCGGCTAGATCTGCTGTCCACACACAACGCTGGTCAAAGCGGTGTCCGCAGCCACAGGAATATAATCGTAAATTAATTGTGCATGACTTGGCCACTAGTCAAAACAATTGTTTCACCTAATTAGATGTGTCCTTCAGCTTGGTGATGCAACTAAGGACGCGTTCGATTGACCCTAATCTGGAATCTTTGGAGCTAAATTTAGGAAGACTTCTCTAAGCCATTTTGTCGGGAAAAGATGCTGAAAATCTCTTTTGAATTCCTATTACATCAGAATTAATTCTCCTTGGACTTATTTTAAGGTGTTAACCTTCGGGATATGGCCAATCGAACCGGCTCCCTTTTTAACTGATGTGAAGACAATGTTTCATTCTTGTAAGACAAATCAGCGTCATTCACCATAGACTACGCTAACTCATACAATAATTTGAATAACAAGATAAATATTTAGCCCTGTAAAGGCTGGTTTTCACTTGCGACGGAGTCGGAGTCGGAGTCCGAGTCGTAATCGGAACAGTAGAGCGTTACGATCTGGTGAAAATCAAACATCGGAGTCGTAAGCAATTCTTTTGAGTTACCGCTCCGACTCCGTCGCTTACGATCAAATGAAAACCATACTGTCGGAGTCACAAGCACAAGCGGAAGAATAAACCAATCACAACGCCTGAGAACGAGTATTATTACTGGGTTATTGCTCCGCTTCTGCTTGCGACTCCGACAATGCAGTTTTAACTAGATCGTAAGCGACGGAGTCGGGAGCGGAGTCGGAAGAAAATGGAACCGTTCTGATCCTTGCGACTCAGATTCCGTCGAGCTTATGACTCCGCTTACGACTCCGATCTTTGATTTTCACTAGGTCATAAGCGCTCTTACGACTCCGACTACGACTCCGACTCCGACTCCGTCGCTATTGAAAACCAGCCTTAAGGCTTTACTATTTTCATTTTAGTGCTATTTACAGTACTCTGTGTGTTAATTCCATTAAATCCAGTCCTATCTCTCTGGTGTCCTTCTACTTCATAATTCTTCCTTACAAAGTTGCTCATATGATATCCATTGGTTTTATTGATCACTCTTTTCGTGCATTCAAAACTCCATATTGTTCCTTGATTAGTAAGAATTATTATGCACACCGTACGTTTCACACTTTTTGTTTGAAACACAACACAAATGGCAGGGAATCGCGGATCAAACACCGGATTATGATTGTACGGAGATATATACTTAGCTAGTGAACACGTACCCTCTTGGGACTTTAGATTGGAGTACGAGTTTTTCGATCCGAGCATGCGCACTTGAAAACATTTCGACCTCGAAACCTAGTGGACGTGCTCAGTACGGAAAACTCGTAGTCGTAATTGTAGTCGCACTCGTACTGACTCCAATCTAATGGTCCCTAATATCTCTGCAGGGACGGTTGTTAAGATTCGAAACGCATTTCGATTCATATCACTTCCTTCCGCTGAATACGCCCTATTCCAAAATGGCCGCCATTTTAATATTCTTTTGGTAAAAGTTATGACCTTTGCTCTCGTGATTATTGTGAGTTCACGTGGGTATTTCCTCCGTCACGGCGAAAGCAGAAAGCTACGAAATTTTGTTTTATACATAAACATGCGGAGTTTGAAAAGTATAAACTATCTTGAGCGTGGGAGGAAATATTTTTTTTCAGTTACGGCGTGTCTTTCAGAGAGATTTTCGCAAAAAAGTCGAATGTTTATTTCAGTTTGGCTGATAGTGGTCACGCTTGAGTGACGCTCGGTTACCTTTAAATTTAACGCATGCTCAACAGGAAAAGTCGAGGCGGCTGGCAGAGGTCCCTTCCTATTTAAACAGTCGAAGATACATAAGCGGCGGAAATTCATTCTTGGGGCTCGGTCCCAAAACGCTATTTGTTTGAAACTGATAATCAGAAAAATACTTCATTCAGTACTTTGATACTTCATACAAGCTGGCATTGTACAATAAATTCTCCCCCCCCCCCCCCC
>BLFK01000759.1:396810-421810 GCA_014634185.1 Astreopora myriophthalma
CCCCCGCCTCATGGACTGAAAATATTTTATCAAGACCCCCAATTTCTCCGGATATATTTCACATACTTTAAGAGAAGAATGACAGTTAAAAGCCTTCCTTTTTTTCATTGAAGAAATATAATCTGGGCATCTGGCATGGTTACATTTCACATATAACAGCATGTCTTGTGCCACCAGTAGCGTATAAAGCCGGGTTGGTTAAAGCTCTTATCTTTTAATGAAGCTCTCCAAAGTGTTGATTTTTCAAACTCTTTCAAAATCTGAATGGTCATGGTTCCAAACCTTACAGCCGGCATGAATACTACGTGTTATTTTCAGTTACTAATTCACTGACAACAATTAAATCATTACCATGCATACACTGCATCTTGTTTAAAACTGAAACATTCAGAAAAGCGCTTGTCAACACATTTTTAGTGTTTTGGGCTAAGTTTGTATATTTTTTGCACATAAAGATCAGTGATATTGTAATATATAATGAAAATGTTTCATAGTAACGTGATGGAATTAAAGATGATTATAACACATAGCTATCAAGTTGATTTGTTGACCTGTGGAGATCTGGGGGCATGCACCCCTAGTAAATTTTCAAAAATTAAAGTAGCTAATATGTGTTACCCTTTATTCTGAGCGGAAATGTGTACTCTTAAATGTAAATATTCTCGTTCCCAGCACAGCGGACGACCTCTGTTGGTGTAGTTGTTATCGATTTACATCAGTAATATAGAGGAGTACTATCGCGGTTGCGAGTTGCTCGAAAATACTGAATTGAATAAAAGATCAAACGAAATGTCAACTGAGTCCTGTGTTATGTTTTTGATTGTTTGTTTGTTTGTTTGTTTTGTTATTCCGAGCTGTTTTAGGGGTCATTTCAAACCAGTACAGGCTGCGAGGTCTTTTCGCGACCGCCATCTAGAAAGTAGAGAAAACAGACAAGGCAGGCAACATCCAGCCGCCGGCCAGTGACCTCGTCTTTTTCAAGCTGGAGCCGACGCCAAACCAGTGAAATTCTCACCTTGAAAACACCAGCATCCAATCGATTAGAAATGTCTTCATGCCCTCTCCAAATTAGACCTTCATCAATCGAGAATTCGCCGAGAAAAGCGATATTGAAATCCTTACTGCAGCTTTCTCAACATGGTCGCTGCAGACCAAAGGAATTCGAAGCATTCGAGTCTGGTCGAATCCACCAATCAGTACAACCAGGCAGGTTTGGGCTTTCGAACTGCCAACGATTGCGTTGCGCTGATTGGTAGATTCGACTATAGCCTCGCATGCTTCGAATCTCTGGTCTGGTTTCTTGCACAAATCATGTTAAGAAAGTTGCATTAAGCCGGATTTCAGGATCGACTTTCTCGACCGATTTTCGAATTAAGGGCGAAGCTCTTATTCGGCGAAGGCATGAAGACATTTCTAGTTGATTGGATGCTGGTGTTCAAGGTCATCAGCCGGCGGCTGGATGCTGCCTGCCTTGTCTTTTTTCGTTACTCTCGAGCCGGCGGTCGCGAAAAGATTTTGCCAAATGACGCCTGAAACATCCCGGAACGACAAAAGACATAACACAGGACTCAGTTGGCATTTCGTTTGATCCCTTATTGAATTATTGCTGTCAAATCTTATTTTCGAGCAAATCGCAACTGCCGTAATATTATTCTGTTACTTCTGTAGATCGATAACAACAACACCGACAAACGGTGGTCGGCCTGTATTCCCGGAGCCCGTTTTTCTTTTGGTCAGCACCAACAACACGGACCATCTTTGTTGGAAGGCAAAGCAAATGCATCGGCAACCTTGTCGACTTTCAAGTAGTAATTTCCTCTCAAATTTCTGTTTTTAAAAACAAAAAATTAATTGCGTGAGAAATAACAGTTTCAGCGTGAACAAGAGAGTAGATCTTACCCATAAAGAGTGAATTTTTCTTAATCTTCTACTTAAAAACTTGCATGCAGAATACATGGGCATGGTTAAAATGCAGCGACTCGCTCAATGGAAGAGACTGTGAACAGCTTGAAAGAAGCTGTCAAATCGACACCAGTGTCCCACCCTGCTTCACGAACCTGGGGCGGTGGACCATGGAAACGTTAACACCTTGACTTCCCTGGTCCCTACTGAGGAAAAACGTCCCTAGTCTTAGTTCATGCTTGCTCCAAATTCGTTGACGTATTACCTATGTCACAAGCCATTACTGCCAACACCATTGCTACCTTGAGACATGTTCTCAGGTATTTCGGCTGAGTCGAACATCTCGTCACTGACCAGGAAGTGGGTTTACAATTGCAGAATTCCAGAATAACGACACAGAGCATACTCTTATAGCCCCAGTACACCCCGCAACCAATGGCCGAGCACAACGCTAGGTTAGAAAATTCAAAGCCAAACTGAACAAGATCAGTCACTGATTACCGCGGAGAGTCTGTTGGGACGAAGCTAGAAAGGGTTCTCATTGACTGAACTGAGCCATACCTACATCGTTGGGGAAGTCCCCTTCAGAATTACTAATGAATAGCAAACCCAGAATCTGATTCAGCGCCTTAAGAATTCCAAACAAGAAGTTCAAGTTTCTAAAGATAACTTGACAAGCAGCTCAAGTTTACTCAGAATCAAGTTTTTTCGGGAAAGGGGCGAAATCAGTAACGGTAAGGATAACGGGAACAGTCAGTCCCAGAAATGTTTATGTATGTCCAAGTAGCACATACTCTATGGAAACGCCATCCAGAACAACTTCAACCTAGACTAGTACCTGCTGACCGGAGCTCGGATTTCATTCGTGAACCTCAGATCCCCGAATCTATGGAGAACTCTCCGCCCTAATTACTGGATAGCGTACCTATTAGATCGCCATGCTCAGGTTCACTCACAGAGGCAGACCTGGAGCAATTTGTTTCATCAACATACACTCCCAGGTTAAGTTTAGAATGTAAAGCTACTGAAAACCGTCAAGACACAACTGCACCATAACCTAAACCTACACCTCGCTCACCTAAGAAGCCAGCACTAAGATACCCTCTAAGAATGGAAAGCTCCCCGGAGATTTTATTGAACCGTTGAACAGTGTTTGCATTTTGTTACGACTATTCTGTGAACACTTAATTTTGTGCGTTTTACTTACCTGTGGTGTCCCATGTTTTTGGTGATTTGAAGACGAGTACCTGTTACATCTCATTAAAACTTGGTTGTTGGGCGTATTTTTGTTTGTTTGGGATTTTTTTACCATGTGCCCAGAGCTTACGCCATGATCTATTGAGTCTAGAACTCTGCGTACGTTTCGCCTCAAATTCTCCTATACACGACAGCTTTAGCTTCATGAAGCTAATCATGATATAATCAAATGGTGATCAATTGACGATGGTAAGTGTGATGGTAATAATGACCGCGACGATGATTGTAGAGAGCATGGCAGTGATTGATGAATAAAAACGATGACGATGACGATGGCGATGGCGCTGGCAATGATGACGACGACGACGACGGTGATGATGATTATGATGCGTAAAGTCTTTCTTAACAAGCAGAAAACATAACCTGCTTGTGAAGTACTTTATGGACGAGTAACTCAAGAGAGATGTTAGCTTTTGGTCATCTTGATCTCTAACTTCAAAGGTCTCATATGTCGTCGACAATTTTTCTTAATACGGCGCCAATTGTCTATAAAATATCACTGCTTTATTAGAGGGTAGCTTCCATAACAAGTCTGTTTACCTCCGCCTCCACCACCTTCAGGAGGAGTAGTGGCAGTCCCTCCTCCCATTGTTGGTTGGGTTGGACTTCCAACAGGACCTTGAGACGGCGTGGTACCACCGGTGGACGGCGAAGGCGCCATGGTGGGCATAGTAGTCGCAGGGCTTGCTCCAGTCCCTTCACCTCCAGGGGATGTAGGAGCAGTAGGTCCCTGAGTCGGTTTGGTTTGAGAACAGGGAACCGGGCAGAGTGAAGGCTTTGGTCTCGCAGAGCTTGGTCCAGTCCCTTCACCTCCAGGGGATGTAGGAGCAGTAGGTCCCTGAGTCGGTTTGGTTGACCCAGCTGTTGGCATTTGGGGTCCAGGAATTGGAGGGGTTTGGGATGAAATTTTAATCTTTAAATCCATGTCAACGCCATCGGATGTAATCTCATACGTACCCGCACCTAAAAAAATAAGAAATTCGATCGTCTATAATTACAATTAATTTGACATATGCGACACTGCGCACGAATTAGTAGAATGAAAGCTTAAACGAAAGATATCGATCATTATCACCACCGAAATCGGAGAAAGTCTCTTTGCTAGCTGTGGCCACCTTAAGCTTGAAAAGCGTGAAGGGCTAATTATGCTCCAGTCAATTGAAACCCCGGCCCCCCGACCCCCGGGACGTAGCGGGGAATTTAACATTTACCAAGTGCTAAAAAACGGCTTATTACCCCGCCCCCGGGGCCAAGACTTCTTTTAAAAGATCCGCATAGCGGGGACATCCGAACAGAGTGAAGAAACTCAACTCAAATCGAGATCGTTGGTCTACTCGTTGTAAATGTCAAACTTTAAATGTTTTTCGTTCTTTTATTAAAAACTGCAGCCTCTTTAATAAGCTGCAATCTCCATTTGCGCCGAAAGCTGGCCTTCAATATGCCGAATTTGCGATGCAGAAATCCACTTTCATTTTGATAAGCCAGAGTTCACGTAAAATCGGCATTGTGTCGGATATAGCGAATGGGTCATCCCCAAAACTACTTCAGAATTATATGGATCTTGGTATTATATGAATGCAAATGGTCGCAAATGTGTTTTTAACGTCAAACACAACAGGTTCAGCACATAAAAAGACCTGTCTTCCGCCGGAAAACGACACCAAAACGTCGCTAACGACCCACCTTTTATAGGATACTCATAGTTACCATACCCGATATCTCAAACGCTTCGTACAATAAGGTGGATTTAAAATAAGCTATTTATTTAAAATAAATTTCAAATTGGTAGTGATGAAAACGCTTCTAAATGCTTTTATTCCAAATATCCTCAACAATAATTCACTCCGTATAAACTTTCATCAACTTAAACTTAATTATAAAAATTTGTAATTATCTTGTCCTTCAAAGGTATTCTCATCATGATTCAATTTTAACTGACCTTTCCGTGGACGTCGCCGTAGTATATGCTAAGGTCCCTAACATTGCAGCTCAAACAACAATAATTATAACACAGCAAGTAAATTCCCAATGAGATGCACGCTGATAAAGTCAGCAAACAAATGCCTCGCGGAAAAAAAAATCCCGCGAGTGACTTCAGCAGTTTATATTTATATAAAACTGGGGAGAACTTCCACAAAAAGTTAAACTAAACATGGCAACAAACGAACCAGCTGATGAGCGAGATCTGCGTACTTTTTCTTTGGGATTGCAGTTTTTAACTCCGCGACAAGATTTCAGTTCAGTTGTCGAAAGCGTTCGACGCCGTACATCACAATCTTTTATTGTCTAAACTTGCAGCGGTCATGGCTGTTAATTGGTTCAAATCGCACCTCTTCAGCGGGAAACAAAGAACTGCGATAGCCAATTCTTTGTCATCAACCAACTAACGGGGTTACATAATGATACGACGAACGAACAGAAACAAAATGCGAACTTGTTATGTTGTCGAAAACTATCACTGTTAACTGGAATATTAACTACTTGTGGTCCTCCCAACGGAGAGACCCTAATTACGACTTATTCTTCCGCTCTTTCTTCCTTTCAACAATAGATCTATCACGGACTGGAAGTAATCTTGATTTGAAGGCACATATTAATTTACGCCCACGTGGCATATTGGTACAAAAGGCCAGTTGCGCATGCGCATACTAAATACCTAAAGAAAAATATGCAGAAGCGGTAGCGGTACCTCTGGACATTTAAGCCTGAGCGGCGTACCATAACGAGTCTCCCCGAGATTTCGGCCCGCGGATCGCTTATACTTGCCACTTTCGGATACCTATCCCCGATAGGCAGTGAGGGAGAGAAATGTCGGCCCCTAGACCATACGTGACAGATCCCTTTCGTACTCGCAGCTCAGCTCCTTCTGCTTTACACTATGATTTGGAGGGATATATATTTGCGACTATAGTTGTCATGTCTTCCATATGGTAAGGATACTTTTTGGTACTAATTTGTAATACACGGAGTTGGCGCATGCGCATTTGCTAAGCATGACAAAACAGCAAAAGGAACCACGCATTTTCCGGTAAAACTTTAAAACGCTGTCCCTTTTTCAGACATATTTTGTTTTGCTTTATTGTTTGAATTCCGCGCGAACAAAGGAGGACGATAATTTCGCGTATACAATGACATTAACGTGTCTGGTTGGACAGGGGATGGACAAAAGAACTAACAAGTTATTCAAAAAGAGCAATAGCTCCTAATGAACTAGCGTTAAAAGTTAGAAAATGTTTGGTGCCTTCAGGGACTCTCCGGACATTGATTGGATAAAACGGTTTCTTTTTTAGCTGTTATATTCCCATAAGCATCTGTTCAAAAAGGTTGTTGTGAAAGAACAGCAACATGTAAAATCGCTATGGAACGTCCACATTTCGTTTCGTTTTGTTTTCCTTTACTTGAGTTTATTCCGGTGTTAAAAATGCTGTTTAGTCGATTGAGAATGAAGAATGTTTAGACTTAACAGAGAATCCAGCTGTCCGTAAAGTACATATTTTATACGAATCATTTATTTGAAACGAAAGGAACTACGTACAACGCAATGCTTCACCTAAGAAGGTAATAATAAAAGTACAATTTTCAAAACTCCAGTTGAAGATCAGTGAATAAAACGTTCATGCTTGCGTAATCACAAACTCGTGCACACTATGTCAACTATATGTCAACACCGGATCACCAGAGTGTCCGTAATAAAGAGGTTAAGTTTATATGACTTCGCTCTCAGGGTCCGAGATTTAGTGTCCATTGTCCTTATTACAGAGGGTCCGTATTATAGAGGTTTTTTTTAGAAAACGGGTCAGAATTTTTTCGGGACAAAAGGGAATGTCCGTTATAGAGAGGTGTCCGTAAGGAGAGGTTCGACTGTACCCTCTCCATCAAAAATATTCTCATTATGATTCTGTTACAACTTAAACAAAGCGGGTAGGCAACTTTCCCTCTAAAGTGTGAACACACTCCTTCAAAAATATTTCCATTACGATTAAATCTGTTAAAACCTAATAAAACAAAGTGGGTAGGCAACTTTCCCTAACAAAATGTGTATCAGTTGGTGTTGTTCTTAACGAAAGCTGACTTGACACCAAAGCTACCTCCATGCAATAACCTATAGTTTGCAGAGAATAGGTGGTTACTATCTTGGTTACTATGATCTTTATCTACACACATATGAAAACAGAGGTTTTCATATGTGATTAAGCATGAGGTGATTAAAGGTGAATTTTACTCATTTCAGTCCTGAGATGACAGATTTACCGTATTAGATTGTTTCAACAGATTGAAAGCTTTGCTGTTTAGTCCTCCATGTTAAGTCCCCGCTGTCGCCCCCGCTTTAGGTGATCGCGTGCTGTTAAATCACCGCCCCACGGTCCCGGTTTCAATGGCATTTTGTTAAATCCACCGCCCACCGGGGCCAAAGCGCCGTTAAAAGTGCTTTAAATCCCGGCTATGGAAGCGTTAAATCCCCGCTATGTCCCGGGGGTTGGGGGGCCGGGGTTTCAATTGACTGATGCATTACGCTTTTCTGTGAGGTTTCTGAGCAAGGTATATTGACGTACCTACAACACCGCCATCCTGAAATTTGAACGTGCCAGTCTTGGATCCTTCTCCGTTGGACGACTTATCTACCAAAGGCAGGCCAATAGCAGCAAAATTCACTGGACGAAAACCCAACTTCTGTCTTTTGATTCCCTTGTATCTGGAATGATGGTTTCCACTCGACGTGACTGTAAATGAAAGGAAATGTTGCTAACAGTTGATAAAAGTGTAGTAAACAAGCGACGTACAGCGAATTGACAACCATTGTTACGTGTTATATTGAACCCTCATTAGCACCGTTTCAGTATAAAGATCACGGTAACAATTGGCCAAAAAATTACAATGCAAATGAAAATAAACAAAACAGCCTGAGACATGAACAAAAAGTGTCAATTTTAACAAACATGTTTAGACATTTCCAGAATGATTGCCATTACTTGAAAATTCACTGATTGCACTCGTTAGTTTTCTTGAATTTCCACACGCCAACAGGAGCTACGCAGAAGCGTCAGTGGACAAAAAAACCTACACCAATCGTTTATTGACACGACATGTCGGCTTTCTTGCAGCGCAGCGTTCTCTGGCAGTTCCGTGGTGTCCTTAGCACTTATCGGCTGGCAGAATACTCGCTTCGAGGCCATCTTTGGTTTTTGTTTTTTGTTTCTTTTTTTCGCACAGGCTAGTTCAGAGTCTTTCTGCAAATACATATGGGAAGCATTGTATTTTGTTCACTTGCGATCAAAATAAATTTGGAGTTGTTCAGTTGTTTTCTGCCTTTTGTTTCTTTTATCTTTTAGTCATCTGTCCTCCCGTACTTGTAGAAAGAGCCCTGGTCCAGGGGAATGAAGTCTAAATTCGAGACGGCATGCTAATTTGCCTCATATCTTATTCCTAGGGGAAGTTTAAGTTTTCTCAAATCCACATAATTCTTATTCGCAAAATGGAAAATGTCACTGGAGGTTGTCCCTCGAGAGCATTTTTTTTTTAAAAGAAGCGACTTTTTGAAACATTTAGCTGTAAAAAATCGCGAAAAAACTGTTCAAAATACACGGCTAATAAATACACGACGTTTCGACGTTCTCGGACGTGAAAAAGAGACGTGAAAAACGTCTGTAAACGTCTGAAAACGTCGTGTATCTTTTAGCCGTGTATTTTTAACTGTTTTTACGAAATTTCTTAAATGTTTCTAAGAAAAGTTTTTTCGCAATTTTTTATAGCTAAATAAAACACTAAGAAAAATGTTCAAAATATGTAACGCTAATCTAAATGTCACACAACGAACACAAAATAATCCGCGACAGCCCTAGCTTCGCGAGGTTTTGCGAGTCACGTATTTCTAGTTAAATTAAATGGTACATGAACGTTGTTCATCAATTTTTCTAGATAATGCTCTTACCTGAAACGTTCAAGATGAGAGCTGCAATCCAAAGCAAAGATCGAGTTTTTCGTTTTCCCGATTTCATTATTCCCTGACGTGTTAACTGTCGAGAATGGCGCCGCTGTGTAAACAGGAAATTTAAAAAAAAATCTTACATAGACGGAAAGCCGGTGCATAAGGTACATATAAAGTGAAGAAATATCAATTTTGACCGAGGCATCGTTAATTGATCGACATGTTTGGGTGTCGCGTGTGTCCGAGGTTAGCCAAAACGTTCTGTCAAAATAGTCTAAGCACATAAATTAACTAGACTGTCTGACAATCAGATTGAAGTAATGGTTTGATATTAATACTATCTTCCTTCACTGTTACCCACAAACTTGATCAGGTTTCTAAATTTGAAAATTCAGCTATTCCCGGCTGCAATACATAGACTTAACTATTCATTTGTAGCATAGTTATGAATTGAAGTACAATTGACGAGAAAATCCCTGCTAAAAAATTCGTATTTTAGTCCTATTTTGATGAACAATTGAAACTGGATATCTTACCTTAGTAAACAAGAAAATGACCAGACTAAAAAATTTCAAGGACGTCCACTTGTGTTCAAGTGTCCTTGTAGGGGATGCAAAATTAACGACATAAATTTGAGTCCAATTGATCAGGCCGTAGGGTGGTTAACTGATTTCCAGTTCAGTTTAACGGGTGCTTCATTGTTAGGACAGAAATCAAACTTAAAATCTCGGCTCGATTACCTAAGAGCGGATCATCTCGAGTGAGCAGGCATTGTTGTAAAACTTTTTCCTCTTTTTACTGGTTAAAAATATGGCAAGTAAAGCTCAGAGCGAGGTGATCTTTCACATTTCTTTAAAACAAATATCACAGTTACAAGCCAACACAGTGTGTCTCTATACAAGCTTAAGCTGTCGGCTTTGTCTTTTTTCTTTTTCTCAAATCAAGGCAAGCTATCTTCAGTTAGGGAAATGATACACAAGAAGGAACTCAGGCGAACTTGTTTTTGTTGCTTCTTGTTGAAATAAGAAAATCAATTTGTCTCAAATCTTTTGAAGCTGTAACCCGCATCCAAGCCACCCTTCTTTATGTTACAGTAACGTTCATCAAACAATCCTTTCTCGATGTTATTTACATAGGCGCTGTGGCCGTTCGCAAAGTTCTCTTGCGGCTTATATCTTGCTACAATAAATGTACATATGACACCGCTGGCTTGTTTGTTTGAAGCTTTGCCGATTCCGAGCTCCGTTGTTCCCTTCCAAATTATCTGGCTGAAGTGGTTCGTGCCAGGCTGGAGACCCTCTTTGCCAAAATTGTAAAGGCAGACTTCGTCAAACCTATGATAAAGAATGATAAGAACTTCAAATAGGCAGAAAAATATGATATAAACTTTAATGAACTATGTCATAACGGCATGCAAAAGAGGCCGTCCGGTGATTTTAAGGTTGCGTTACAGAAATACTCCCCCGTTCCCGACTTCATCGAAATTAGGGCCTTTTCACATCTTGTTGCACGGCCCTCGCTAACGAGAGTTTCACCCTGGCATTCGCCCATTTATCAGTTCTTTTTTGGCTGAGAGATCTAGACATGTTTGTACTCACCACATTTTAATTGCTTCTTCAGCTGTCAGTTCTCTGTTCTCAGAACAACCAAGGGATAAGTTCTCACCCTGCGTTGGTCTCTCGATGTAACTTGAATGAACAAGGCTGTCCATGTCCGCAAGTTTCTGAGCGTATGCTGCTGCATTCCAACTCATTTCACAATTCAAAGTCAATGGCGGTGCATTGTGCATTGCGCGATATCGGTTGTGTATATCGAGGGCCTCTTTTTCAAAATCGGAAGCTGTGAAAGCAGTATGTCGAATAGTAAACTATATTTGAAGTCAGTCGGGTTTTCACTGCACATATTTTCTATTTGTATTTGTGTCAGGAGTGTTGTAGAGTTAGGGGAACGGGTTTTGGGGACCAAAAACACTTTTAGGTCAGTCACTATTCAAAGTTAAAGCTAGGACTAGTGTAAAAGGACTAGTGTAGATAGGCTTTCGAGCATTAATTTTAATCGTTCGTTCTGCACTTACCAATTTCAAGACAATGTAACCTTTGCCGCAGCTGTGCCTCGTTGCAAGGGCCCAAAAACGTTAACGGTGAGACTGTACCCGGGAAACCAGCAAGCTTTGAAGTTGTGTTTTTCTGTTGCTGTTGTCGCTGCTGTTGCTCTGGTTTTTGTTGTTCTTTCTGGCATTGTTTTTGTTGTTGTTGCTGTTGTTGTTGTTTTGGTTTTGGTTGTTGTGGTTTTTGTAGCTTTTGTTGTGGTTTCTGTTGTTGTTGTTGTTGTTGTTGTTGCTGTTGCTGTTGTTGTTGGTTGTCGTGAATCTTAATTTTCAACCTTACTTCAATGTCTTTTTGGTCACGTGAGATACTGTACACTCCCGCTCCATTGACAGTCCCATCAAAAATCTTAAAACTACCGCTTTTGTCTATGCCATTAGAACTTGTCTGACTGTCTTGTCTAACACGCGCCCCGGCAGCATAGGAATTGAACAGTCTGTGAAGCATATTATGGGTAACGTTCTTGCGATTTGAGAACACCTTATCATAAGGTAACTTCGTCCTCTGAAAATGCCTTCCACTGTTGGGATTCTTAGTGATAGTGGCCCCACTGGTGTTGCCAAGACGTTTTGGTTTCGGTTGATTGAGGCCCTTCAGAAGGCGAAATACTGCGGGAATATTCACGATGATGTCTTCTTTCGGCTTACGATCTGAGTCACTTCCAATAAATTGGTGTGCATTTCCTGAAAAGGATCGTTTTAACAACTACTGCACTGAACATGAATGCTGTAGGGAGGCTAACTCACGAGCGACGCTGCATGGGTCTAAATGTCAAAAGCCAGTGTTAAACTTTTTCTTGGCGGAGAGATAGGTGCCCCTAAATCATACCGTTACTCTTTTTCCTTTCTTTTTTAACACTGGTTAAATGATGGTAAGCTTCTGTCTCGAGGATTTCGTATCTTTATGGGGACATTATTTTAATTTCACTGCGCTATGTGCCTATCATAGATATAGCTAATCAGTTCCTTCGTACCCAAACTGTGCTCAGATGTTTTGATCGCCTTTGAAAAGCTTGCTCTGCTTAAACCACTTAGTAAGCCACCTTTTCCAAGCTTATATTTTATGAGAAAAATGTTATGTTATTGTAACAGACTTTCAAGCTTACCTCCGACGGTGATGAAGTAGAGACACATGAAGATTGAGGCCCCTCGAAATGTCAAAGATGCGTCCATTGTCAGTTAAGTGGGGTCAAGCATTATACAAGAATCAAATTATCTCTTCATACTGACTATTCATGGTTTCTTATTCTCCCTATAAGCGGTACGTTGCTTTAGCACTATTTTCTCCGCTATTTATTATTTTGAGTGTGGAACAAAGCTCAATCTTCACTGAAAAACGAATAATCACGCACCATGAAATATGCGCAGCGGGTGGTTCTTGGGATCGGAAAACAATTAACTACTAGCAAGTACCAACATTCCCCTCCTTTAATTAATGCTTTTCACTTCCTTTAACTTTCTTTCAAGCACGAGTTTCAAAATGATCTGGCCTCATGGGTTCTTTTTAGTTTTGTCATTGAAATGTAGCAATGAAGTTTATCAAATGCAATTAAAAATACTATAATTAAGCCAAATAAAAGAAACGAACGAAGGACCTGTACATTTTGATTCATCATCAGAAACTCTCTCAAGGCGGGAAGTTGTGAGCAAATGTTGACTGAATGAATTTGCAGCCTTCCCTCTTCCGCCTCCCTATCTCAGCCCTACCCCTCATATTCCACCCTGTAACTCAAGCAACGAATGGTCTAGGTGTGATTTAGTTGGTTCTATGCAGACTGTCTATGATATACGCCGATCGCAGCTTCTGTCCTAACTACAATCCTGGCCAAAAGTTGTTGGGACACCTCCCCTCTAAACCCCACATTTCAACTACGTCCTTGACGTTGTAGAAAAAACAAAAAACGAATAGAAGCCAGCGTAATCGAGCGTAATCGATCCCCCTCCCCCCCTGGCAATGTTGAAAGAAAATGAAGCTATTCTGAAGACTTGATGGGATGTAGTGAAAAAGGAAAAGGGACAATAGCGGACGTGATTGCTGTAAACTCGTGATTATTGGAAGAAAACGTGAACAGTTCTCTTATCGTGACTTTAGTTGGAGAATACTGTTACTGGAGACGAACACTTCTTGAAACGTGGCTATTCTGAAGCTACTGTCAAGGTGTTTTTTTTGGGGGGGGTGGGGGAAAAAAATTTTCATCAACATTGACAGGGGGAGGGGGGCAGGCGGGCTTACGCGGTCTTGGTCTTCAGAGAGGCTGCCTGTGAAGTCATCTGCCATGAACTGTACCAACACGTTTGACCAGGATGTAGATACTTCCAATATTGTTCGGTGTACCATGGAGATAACATGTAACTTAATTGACATTGCTCATTCAACGCGTCTTTGAAGGCACATTCTAAAGCACGGAGGGAAAAAAATTCGACGGAAAACGACAGAGTTTCACATCTCAGTTAGCTTTTATTTGAGCTTATATCCAATCCAAGAACAATCTCAGTACTACGTACGGGTTATGCTCAGCATACGGAGCCTTACAAAGTGCACGTGATCACATTTATTACGAAGCTCAAGGGGATCAATTTCAATGCATAAGCCGGCTTCATAATGGTCGAAAAGCCGAGATAACCTTCATTACACAAGCCCAATCGATCGGATTTACAATGACGCCCAGTAAACGTTTAGCACAAGCAAGAAAAACCAAACCGTTAAGTAATACTATATTCTAGAGGACGCTAATTGCTGCGAAGGCGCCAGTGCGGTGCAGTGTGTTTATTCTCGGCGCATTGTGCAAAGTAGAAAGCAGAATGAACACCCATTGTTGGTATTCCGGAGTGACGATGGCCAGGTGGAACTCTACGAATTATTTGTTATGGTGGTCCAGAAGTATCACATTACAATTTATCACATTACAATTTTATAGCAATTCATATCAATTTCTACACTCTTGTTTATGTAATCGCTCGAATCGAAATCCTGGTTTATGCGGACCGGAACTGAGCTACGAGTATAGGAGAGGGATCTGTGACATTTCTCTCCGTCACTGCCAATCGATGATTGCTATCCAGAAGCTGGTGAAGGGCCGAAGTTTGGTGACCACTAGATAAGCACTAGCAAAACCAATTTAGTCATCCAGTGGGTAGCGATTAATCCAGTTTATGGCGCTATGCACCTCTCGAACAGCAGGGGCCAGAGGTACCGCTACTAGCTCTATTTCAGTTTACGAGCTCTCTTTTAAAACAGAATCCCGTTGAGTGTCTCAAGGTGAATTTAAAACTGATTTGAATGTCTTTACGGGAGAGAATAAAGTAACGGAAAATGTATGGATTCCCAATCTCACGTCGAAGTAAAGTAAGATCAATCTTGCGCTGTCGTTTGACCGTGGCGTAAACGGGAAAAGTTGAGCGCTGTTTCACTTACACAAGCGCTCCATATATTCTTTGTTATTATATTTACTGCACTGAAAGTCAGACGCATTACCAGCGTAAAATTTACGCAGCCGTGGAAATTCACCTTTGGTCTCCAGTCACCGTCCCGTCCCGTCACCGTGCCTTTGCCGAGTCAATTTTTACGCAACGCAGGGGAGTTTGAATGATTTGGCGCGCGTGAATAAAAGAACATAAAATGTATGGATTGCCTGCGTGAAAAGGTTGAGCTCCGTATCCGTCACGGCTCGTTAAGCACTCTCACTGATGAAACGAGAAAGCATGGTATCAATGTGGATTGGAATTTCTTTCTCTTCTTATTTACTGAACTCTTTAAAGTATAAACTGGCAGTGAGTGCCTAAAGATACGACATTTATTGCCATACGTTAATCACTTTCACCTTATTATGTGTTGTCGTCTTAGTAGATTCCAGGTTCCTGCACTTTAAATGAAAACGAATTGAGGTTCAAAGGTCATCAATCTTTTTTACAGAAGCTTTTTATATTTAAGTTTGTCGCAATAGCTACGGTCGAATGACCCTTTGAACACGTTACTTTTGTATTCGCCCTTATAGTTTCCAGACGGGGTGAATCGCCCAACCACAAATGTGCATGGCATCCCGTTCTGCTGGCCTGCCGCCTTTCCGATTCCAAACTCCTTGGTGTCCGACCAAACGACTTGAGTAAAATGGCCCGTGGACATACTAAACTCTGCCCTATCAAAATCGTAGTCGCATACCTCGTTATACCTAGAATGATTTACAAAAAAAGAGAGAGAGCAAAGAGTGAATCTTTTAACTGCAAGAAGACACAAATGGTCAGCTCCCAAACACCTATCAATCCAGATTTTCTTCTTCATAATCAAGGAAAAATGTAGTTTTACGTTGAGCGTGCACAAGGCCTGACCCTGCGAACGGCGTGTCCCAGCTGATTGCACGAACAGCACCTCGGTAGAAATGCAAGGTTAATTGGCTCTTGACCCGTCGAAGAAAGAACGTTTGTACCAACCTTTCTTCCGGCTTTCTTTGCGGTAAATTATTGAGTTATCAGAACAACGTTGCAACGTCACAAATTCTGAAATTCGCCGTTCGTGACAGCTACCTCGGGGAGCAGGGATGGCGCAGTGGCGAAAGCACTCGCTCCCCACCAACTGTGCTTTGGGTTCGAATCCCGGACTCGACGTCACGATGTGGTTTGAGTTAGTTGTTGGTTCTCTGCTCCGAGAGGTTTTTCTCCGGGTATTCCAGTTTTCCCTCTCCTCAAAAACCAACATTCCTAAATTCCAGTTCAATCTGATTCAGTGGACGAAGAGCCACTCTGTGGAGGTACCACTGCAAATTTCTACTATTATGATTGGGATTGAGATTGGGAAAAGGAATATGCATATCAATACGAATATTAATATTACCAGTTTGTTATGGCCTCTTTAGCAGTAAGAGGTACTCCAAATTGTTTGCATCCCATTGCAAGGTTCTCTCCTTCATCCAGGTGCCTCACAGCCTCAAGATCATGCTGAAGTGACCCCATGTTGGCGATCCTCTCCGCGTACTCCCTCGCCTGGCGACTCAGTTCTAGACTTAACGTCAACGGGAGGGCACGGTGAGTCTTTCTCATTGAATTTGCTGTGGCGATTGCTTCCTCTTGAAATTCCTTGTCAGCTGTACGTGATAATAAGTGTCAGTTAATCAAAGTATCAAGAAAAGATGTTTGGCAGGTTTGTCTGGCTGTCTTACACGTTTTGACGTTATGTTGCCGCTTTTTCAAGTACGTTTTGTTATTAAATGAAACAAACCGGGTGGGGACTGAGATTAAAAAAAGGCAATCAAGATTCCCCCCAACCCCTTCAATGTGCCTCAGATCATTACCAAAAGATGAGTGCAGTCAGGCGTGTTCGTGATCACCGTACGTACTTTGCTCATTATTCTCCTGATCTCCACTTTGCTTCGGCAGCCATGGATTTTCGTGGAAAGACGGTTCTTTGCTTTCTGAGACATTGCCAGGAAGTCCAATTTTTACCGTGTTGCCAAATCCAAATTTATGATCTTCGGGTTTGTTGAACTCTCCAGAACAAGAAACAGAGGTCACGTTTTCGCCATTGTTGCCTTTTGTCATTTTCCAGTGGCAATTTGGCCCAAAATTCTCTTTATCAGTGAGATGTTTACCGAACTTAGCTCCTTCGCGGTCAGTTTTTTCATTTCCGTAATTTCTCATTCCAGGTACGGAGAACGGGAAATTTGCACCACCTGGATTTTGGCTTTGTTCGTTTGGTTTCTCATTACTTGCGACGGTAGTTGCCTGGTTTTCTTTTGGAGCAATTGTCAGCGTTTCATTTGGAATGTTACTCCCGTCTGTTGAGAGAATCTTTTTCTTTTCTTTTGCAAAAGGACTGAAAAACTCTGTTGTATTCGATTCAGTGTTTGAAGGCGTTTTCGACTGAGTGTTTAGGCCTGTTTCACTGATTTCGCTTGAAGAGTTCTTGGGAGCTTTTAAAATTGCATCTACAACTGGCGCATTGGCAGAGTTGATGTTTACTGGATTTTGTTGTTCCGTCCCTTTGTTTAATCCTGCCGTAGCGAACTGTTTCGGGTGTTTGAAAGGCTCGGATTCCTGATGAGTTGTGCCATTTCCAGGTAATCGTTCAAATACTGGCAGCGACGAAGATGCAGTGGTATTTTTTGAATCACTTGGTTGATTTTCCTCTTGTTTGAGCTGTTGATTCGCTTCCGCTGTGTGGCTTGCCAGGATATTTTGTCCTTCCACCTTCTGCAACACCGAATTTCCCTCGGATTTATTTTTGGGGGGTGCATTCTGCTCCTCCGTATTAATGGTTGGAACTTCAGTGGCGTTAATTTTTCTATCACTGGCTCGGGGTCTTTCGTGGAACAATGGGCTACCACTTACAAGAACAAAGTCTTGCAGTGGACTGGGAACATTTCCTCGCTGAGCACCAACTGTTGCTGGCTGCTTTAAGAAACCGTGCCTTGCATATGCTTTGTGGTGAAGCCGTGAACTACCGTAGGATACTTGATGTCGACCGTTGTGATGCCGACCTTTGCCATGATGATGATGTCCTTTGCGTGGAAAAGCTAATCCTGCAATCACTTTGGAATGAAAAGAAAAACTGATCATTAAGGGCAATTGTGATGTACTTCTCAAAACAACTGGGCGTTTCGACCGAAGACGGCTAAATTGTAACCTTAATTGCTTTGACATTTACGCACTCTATCGCAATATGCATGCGCGGGCACATGATGCTCTTGTGAATTCGAATACACGAGGGATTGCGTTTTCTTGGACATTTGTTTGGAGGCATTCTAAGGGAGGCTGTAGATATGTGAGACCCGTTTTGCCACTTGAACAGTCGGCTACATCTAAAGTCATTTATCCGTTATTGAGCCTTAACGGAAAATGTCCTTTAACAGGACCGTCGAACTAAATTCATCATTATAATGAAAACTAATCAAGTTCGCAATTGTTCTAGCATATCCTCGTTCAACTGAAAATGCAGATGGTGTTTAACTTCATCAAGATATGGACCAAAATGTTTAGGACTCTGGTAGTCATTTTAGCCTTCGCCTGGCTTTGCATGAGCTAATAAAGGCTCACTGGTCGAACCAGAAGGGCTCTGTAAATGATAAGAGCCTCGGCTTACCCAAGCCTACAAGGATAGGACACAAATTTCACTTTTGTCCTGACATCGATTGACGTATCACACAAGATAGAGCTCCATCTTGGCTGCCACGTCCTAGAGCAACATACTTTGATTTCTCAGTTAGCTAGTAATGCAAAGTGACAAAATAGCGGCGGCGTAATTGAGTGTATATATACCGAGTGTGTATACACAGTCGTTTGCAAGAAAGATGATTATCCAGAATTACTGAATGTAATCAGGCTTTAGAATTAAGAAATGTAACCAACAATTACGAACACAATAAACAGACTTACCGCAGTGTAACAGTATAACAACTGTGACGTGCTTTAAACGACTCATTTTGCCTCGCAGTTTGCTGTAAACGAAAGTTGTTTGAGGAAATGAAACTAGTAGAACTAGTTGTTGTGATTAAAGTAAGTGTACTAGAAAGGTCTTCTTTCATTAGAGTGTTTCCAGGCGGAGAGATTTCACATGAATAATCGGCCTCTAACGAACACACCTAGTTGGAAAAATGCAATCTTTAGGGGAGCTATAGTGGTGTGGAATTCGGCCGCCGTAGTTTCGCCAAATTCAGGAATGACTATTGTCCAGAAATACAATGGGTCTTCTGGTTAATCGTTATCAAGTAAGGCTAATTCTATAAGTAACATTAACCTTGGCAAGACGAAAAGCGTACAATGACTTTGAATTTTGATTTGAAGTCAGGCAAGTGTCGTCCGGCAGCAATAAGTCGCTTCCTAAAATGAAAGGAACGAAACCATCGACGAGGATTAATTAAATATGTGGTGTTTTGAATGTAAAATCAAAAGAGAAGTATTTGAGATCATTATGTCATTTTAAGTTAACACAGCACAGGTAGGTCAAGTGCTTCTAAACGCGTGAAAACCCTTCCTAATGGATTGTTTCCCTTTTGGTTCCCATTTCGAGAGAAGAATGGATTGAGAAGGTTCCACGAAATCAATAGGAATATTTGCAGGTGGATAAAACAAACGATTTCAGATCAGAAACAGCTTTGGAAACGTACGTACCTGAGTTACACTACGGCTTATGTACGAGTCACTTGGTCGTTCCATGTTTCTCACTGGTGATTTCGGGAGAAAATTGGATGAAATGGGCACGAGTTCATTTTAATGAAAAGAATAGCAAAGAGACAAAGCTTAGCAACCTCCTTAGTGCACCGTCCACAGTAACTCAATGGTGGAAGGTTGAGCTCTTTGTTACCATTTGTTGAACATAGTGACATGTCATCAAGTAATTCACGTTGTCGGGCACTGAGTTCTGAGGTGTCAAATCTGCCTTTAAGAATGGAATTTGACAAATCGCTGTCCCCACAGTACGCAAAGAAGCGACCTGCTAACCGTGGAGAGAAAAACGTTCTTAAGATCCTTGCGGAGAAGACCATCATAAAACGACACAGTGATTTGTCGCGTTGAAAGACACGATCAATGTGAAGTGAAAGTTCGGAATTTAAAACAATTAACAGGACGCAAACGAACTTAAGGTTATGAACGATTTTTTGTTTTCCAATTTGTCAAATTTAAGTTTGGTCACTCCCCTTAAGTTCATTGTTTACCATGTGAATAATCATTCTTCAGCGGGTTTCAAATTTCAACTACAACATGGGCCCGAAGAGATACCTCAGGTTGAGTAATGCACTTTAATTTGGCGTTGCAGAATGAGATTGAAATTAAGGCTGACCAGGTTACCTTGAGCCAAAAAGACGCTCTTTCCGTTTTTGAGGTCGTTTTGTGTTCCTTCTTAGTTTAAATAATCTGCCTGATCTATTGAGATTTACAGCTGAGCAATGTTTCTTTATGGTTTTGAATGTATTCTGTCATTATGTCGTACAAGGTCTTCCTGGCCACGTATCACGCCCGCCTACCTGATCTGAGTAAAGAAATCTCAGCATGTGGCCAGTCTACTAAAAACACTAGTTAACCAATACTTTCTCGCGGTAGAATTTACTTTGTTCTGCAACGGCTCCTTCTGGAAGTACGGTAGACATGAGGTAAAGTAACATAGGAAAAACAAAGAAGAAAACAAAACAACTTCAAAAATACGATGCTCTCTAGGGACAACCTCTATTGTCATTTTTCATTGCGAATAAGAATTGCCTGGACTTGAGAAAACTCAAACTTCCCCTAGGAATAAGTAGGAATAAGATATGAGGCAAATTAGCCTGCCATCTGGAATTTAGACTTTGTTCCTATACCAGGGCTTTTTCTACAACTACGGGAGGACAGATGACGTACACAAAAGAGACAAAAGGCAGAAACAGAGAATTCCAAGTGAAGGCTACAAAATACAATGGTCTCATGTATTTGCAGAAGCCGAGCGTCTGCAACGTAATCCTGATTGAGTTCAGTTAATTTTCGTTAAAAATGAGCATCTAGTCAGGTAATGGTAGGCTTGTAGTTTTCAAATCTAATTTGTTAACCTGATCAATTCCAAGGGGACAGACTGTTAATGATCGGTGTTGAAGAAAATATCTGAAGACTGTAACTGTTCAAACAAAGGTTTCCTCGTGAGTGACAGCCTATACTTGCTAATATATAATCGAGCGATCACTTCTTTTTAATTTCTGCTCGTTTCACAACTAGCCCAGACCACTTTAAGGGAAAACGGCTATTATAAAGAGAGGGCGGATTACACGACTTCGCGGATCACAGAATAAACCAAAGCGTCTGGAAAGAATTGTGACTGCCTTTTATTGCTATTTATTACTAATTAATATTCCGCTATCTCTTTGTCGTTTTATTAATCTTTTCTTAAACCCTGTCAAAAGTAATATTCTATCAAAATCTCTGAAGTTAACTGATGTTGAGCCAATACTAATTAGGCCATAACGTTCTTAAACGATGGAGTCCATAAGACACTTAAGGTAACAATACTGAACCCTTTTTTGTTTGACTCGGCTAATTCATGAGTATTATGTCTTCAAAAGTGCCTCAATAGAGAGTTATTATTTGGTATATCATTAACCAAACCTAATTTTTTTTTTATTTGAGGCTACGAATTTTTTAAAATACTGACTGGTAATTTTGCTCCCCGTTGGGTTAATGTTTTAAATCTGACATGATATGTACGGTGTAAAGAGTTTCTTGTTTTTGTCATGTGTTACTTTCTTTCTTAAATTATCTGTTAGACGTTATTACAATATGCCTTGTTAAAGTTTCCTCTCAATACTTGTTCCTGAAATTCGCCCATCATGTTACCAGCAATGTCGTATCGCCCCACAACATAGATACACTGCATTCCACTTTGCGTTGCTTTTCCCTGGCCAATTCCTAGTTTGACACTATCCTTCCACACCACCTGAGTAAAATGGCCTGTGCCACCGCTAAATCCTCCAGTGGCAAAGTCATATCCGGGTTTACACACTTCATCGTACCTAAAATGGAAAAATGACCAATCGTTAATCTGTCCAGGAAGCATACTAGCACAAGAAGAAACTGTCAAATAATGACCTTACTAAAAAAGTGGACACCAATTTTGTTCTCATTTGCCTCATTTTAAGGCTTTTCAACTTAGCACATTCTAACGAGGCTTGGTGGGTTAATTTACATAAAGACAAAAGAATAATTGAATTATCGTCCGCCATTTACGGAATACGGTGTGTATGTGGCTCATTTCCTGTAGCTATAGCTCTGAAAGAAAGATTGGAAATGAACTTGCTTGATGAGATCAACTGATCCAAGTCAGGAGCTTTAAAATTCTTTTGGAGGCAACTTGCTTTATCAACTCAATTGATACAAATTTTTGGTACAATGATTGTTTCAGTCGGACGCTGTCCACCCCTCGAACAACTGGAGCCTGGTGTGGCTGAATATAGTATCAATATGGCGCTGGGGGGATACGACCGCACTTCCCTGCTTCTAAACTAAGAAACTCCTACAGTCTCCTATTTATGATTCGGCTGTTTGCTTTGTCAGTCCCATGGTCATCTTACAATCTGCCAATATGTTTCATTTTTATTTACCACATCTTCGTAGCTGACTCTCCTGTTAGCGGAGTTCCATTCGATGCGCAGGCGTACGCTAAATTCTCTCCAACGGATTCTCCCCTCTCAGCTCGTGAGGAATGCAGTAACTGACCCATGTTTGCTATTTTCTGTGCGTATGCCTTGGCTTGGTTTGAGAGATCTCGATCGAGAGTCATGTCTGGAGCTCCGTGCGTCTTACGGTATTTATTGTGTGTATTGAGCGCTTCTTGCTCGAAGTCTGAGTCCGCTGTGTGAAAAGTAAACAGAATATAGTTCTCAACGCGTGAATGTTGGCGTATACATAATACTGAATTTACGAATAGGTACAGACCCATTGTAAATTACATTGATCAGAATAACATCAGGCCGATTTAAGATCAAAGAGCAAACTATTTTTTAGCAATATTTTAACAGACATAAATGGCTGAGCGTAAACGCCCATGCTTCGAGCCATTAAGATTGATAGCCAATTGATAGCCAAAGAGGCCGTTTTGTGAACTATGTCACAAACTAGCGACTAAATGAATGAAAATGAGTGTTCAACCCAATAGACTGTGACTACTGATGCTTAATTTATTTTTTAGTCCATGAATTGCGGAGAACTTTGCACATCTTAGTGACGAAAATGATGAAGCATCACAACTCCTATTCCAAGGGCCAAGGGCTGTTTCTTGAGAGTCGCGAAAACTTTCCGGGCCCGAAAGGCAACTTGTAAAACCATGATCTGTTTAATCTGAAAGTCTGGCCTTCTAACATATTTTTACGATAAGAAAAAGCAAAATAATTTTCAGGTTTTATGCCTTAAAACATCTTCCTTTTGAAGCTGATACTGAGGAATTTCTGGCAACCAAAAAGTGTCGGGTCTCTCCAGAAAGGTACGTCGGGTCACAAAACTCTGAGTGCGGCATTCCAAAAAACGAAGTGCATTTGTCAAAAACTCTTCTTTCTGACAGTTTGAAAAAAAATGGAAAAATACTGAGGGGTACAAATCGGATTGGAGCGGCTTACCCTGAGGCTCGTTAGAATTGGCGCTACTACCACCAATGGCTCCTCCTCCACCGCCCATTGATGGACTTGGACTTGGGCTTGGGTAAGGCTTTGGTCTCCATCTCCACTGCCTATTGGTAGCTTCAACTCCCACTATCCCAGCACCGAAGGCTTTGTCTGCGTCCCCTTTTATTTCGGTATCAGTGTGACTTCCTAATTGGTGTGTTTCATTAATATCGCTATTGTGCTGACGGTGGATTGGTTTATTGATTAAAATACTTTCTCCTACGCCAAAGACCTTGTTTACACCCTCCTTTATTTCATTGCCTGAGGGACTTCCTGGTTTTTGTCCGTCGTTATGGTTTCTATGCTGATCGTGGATTAGCCCGTTGTTTAACAGTGGAATACCTTTGGCCATCTTCAAGAAATACACTATCTTCTGATTTTTGTTGTCATGGTCATTTTCCTTCTGTTTGTCATTCACTGTTTCTTGAGAAATTTTGCTGTAATTGTTGCTTTCCGTATGTTGCTGAATTTCACCGCTTCTGTTTGGCTGGTATCCAGTGGCCGTCTGTTCTGCCTGTTCAGCAACCCCAACTTGAAATGCAGGCTGGCCGTCTTGACCTGATACTGGAGAGACACTCGGTCGTAACGACACGTCACTCTGTGTATGATTTGTCCGAGCACCTGTGTTGCTTTGCATGTTTTCGCTGACTTGATGATAGTTTATGGATTCATCCAAATTATCTGACACCTCTCCCTGTCTGTTTGCTGCCTCTTTATTGTTATTGAAAGGAGCAACTTGAGCTGTACTGGAACTTCGTGAAGAATCTCGAGATGTATACTTTTCCTGTTCCTTTGGGGAACCTTCTTTCACAGGGCTCATTTTAGGAGGAATTCTACCACCTTGGTTGTAAAATGTTACTTTATTATATTCCTCACTTGGTATTTGATTTGGTGCTTGTCCTTTTATCTCTTGGCTCAAGCCCTCTTCGTTGGTTAATGTCCATTGAACAGGCCTCCCTTGAAATAGATTTCCTGGAAACTGATGAGGTCCCTTTGGTTGCAGAGAGTCTCCCTTATCACTGTTGCTTGAAGCTGGCCTTACTGAAATTTCCCCAGAGTTACTTGACACTGCCTGGTTTGAACTATCCTTGTGGTTGTCTGTTAAATAACTCTCATTTCCAGGGGGGAACTGGGAAACCTTGCTCCCTTCGCGATGTGGAGAAGTAACCCCTGTGTCCCTTATTCCATCTTCCAATGACGACTGAGTCGAACTATTCATTATTGATCCAGCGTGTATTTGTCCACTATTTTCAGTGCCCTCTGAATACGCCCCCGCGTTGCCCGCTTCGTGATTTGCGTCTCTTGCGTTGTTGAGCATTTTATTTTTATCACCCAGTCTGGTGTCTCCCGTATTAATTGTTAACTGGGTCGATGCGTAGTGTTGTTGCGCTGTTTCTTTTTGGACGTTGCTTAAAGGGCTAAATGAAGTCGTCTCAGACGACTGCGTTGAAAATGACTTCTGTAGGTTCATTGTCACCTCCTCATTCTGCCTGCTAACATCTGAAGGGGTCTGTCTGTCGGGATTTGATGATGAAAACCGAAAACCATGTTCGCTTGAGTATGACGTATCTGAAAGAGGGTTTTCCGAAGACTGCCTGCCTGTACTCATCGCACGAGTGAGGTCATTATCAAAGGAGCTCTGTATTATCTTATGCGGTCGTAACTGGTTATTTCTGCCATCCGTTCCATTATCTGCTGCATTGG